>JAAIIK010000023.1:7025327-7038577 GCA_014706435.1 Silurus glanis
GCTGTTTGAGCCACAAGTCATTTGCTTTTTTTTTTTTTTTTTTTTTTTTCCCTTACGCTGGGTGGCACGGCGCCTAAAGGCTAGCAATGAGCTGTATTTTCCTGCCAGCTGGCCTGATTCACACGCAGGAAACGTGTATGAAACCTTTGGAGATATTAAAGAGAGTCAACTTCGCTTGACGAACATGTGGAAAGGCGTTTGTCGTGAGCGCATGAGCACACTAAGCGTTTGTAGGATATCACAACACTGATTTGTCTACATGTGGGGTTGGAGTATATTTATATGGCACTCAAAAACCTACGGACACACTAATGCGGCCTGTTTAAAGCTAACAAAATAAGTAATACAAGCAAAAAACGTCGTGTAGTAATAAGGGTGAAAATATGACCGTGACCCAAAACACAAGAACATATGTGAAAGACAAAAACAGAATGAATAGATAGACAGAATGAATGAAAACAGGCAGAAGCTATTCTTAGGTCTGAAGAAAAGAAGCCAGGTGTTTTTCAGAGTTTCGGTATCAGTGTTGCCAAACTCTTTCAGGGAAAGTATTGCACTCAAAAATTCACCAGGTGATATCAGATACCAGTTGCGAATTCAGGGGATCTTGAGATCTTTTTGTGTTATAAAACAAATTACATAAAGAAGGAAGAGGTTAATTGAGAAGAATAGAACATGTTCGGGATAATCAACAGCTAAAAGTGCTTTACATAATTTTAAGTTAATTCATTCCCCTGTATGCACTTTGACCATAACATATAGTTGCAATTGATCACAGAGTGATAGAGATATTGTAAACCTTTTTTTATTAATTTGAATCGGTGAATAGGGCAATAAATGATAAACTGGCTGAGCACAAGATCATTTGACTAACTGGAGATGAAGGCGTTAAAAAATAGAAATTAACGGAAAATGGCACAATGAACTAACAACAGCAGCTTCATTATTAGTAGAGACGTAGCACAGACACACAATCTCTCTCTCTCTCTCTCTCTCTCTCTCTCTCTCTCTCTCTCTCTCTCTCTCACACACACACACACTCTCTAGCTTGCTCTAATAACTACATCTAATATCCGTCACACTGCTTTTTCTCTGTGTGATTCAGATTCCAAATGTATTATACAAATTGATACATATATGATATAATGATTCATATATAAAATATCAATGCTATTTTTGTCCATTTTATTTTGCCCTACAAATATCAATGACAGCTTTAATTTGTCAGTTCTGGAAAATGACAATGCTATAAGCAGGATAAACCATGGCTAGGTGCACGCTACTCGATCGATTAGGTGTAGGACAGTCGCTAAAATCTCAGAAGTGTCACAGAATTAAAATACATAAAAATACATTAAACCGAGTTGCATTTTTAGATACCTACAAAAACAAAAAAATTGTTGGAAAAAAAAATGACTTCACATCAGTAGCATCCATTCAGTAACATTTTATTTGCAATTATTACAAATGTAAAAGTAAAAAAAAAAAAGTCACCATACTAACAATATCTCAGAAAAAAGTCTATTGCGAGATCATTTTCTCACAATATTGATATTATGATGATATATTGCCCAGCCCTAGCGGCTGATAATGGAACATGGTGTACACCTCATTGGGTGGAAATACTGCTGATTATTTGTTATCAGGCTGTAATATCATAGTACAGGGTGAAGCAAGTGCTCTACAAAGAAAAAAGAAAGCTCCATTGCAGCATTGTTTTGGCAGGAACAGAAATGGGCAGTACATCTGCATAGCTGCTTTGCATACAGAGAAAGACTTTGATGGACATTTAATGGCTGTGTTTCATTTCCTAAAGTTCTAGCGATCGGAGCGTAATTGAGTGTAACCCCACAGCAAATCTGCTGCAGTCTGGAAATAAGGCTGCTTTAGCGAAACTAAAACAGAATCTTTTCAGTTGATCAAATGCCTAATCCAGTGCCACCTGCTGCTCGTAATCAGGCAGGTCTTTGGTGTGCAGACCCAGGAAGCACTAGATAATCTACCTCCTTCTGTCTGAAACATGAAATAAACACTTGAGGCAGCACGATGCCTTTAGATGCCCTCTCCAGCTCTCATGTATTTCAACAAACTTTAATCCACACAACATTTAGGGTGTGATTTGCAAGGCTTATCCTGCAACTACTACACAGAACCTAAGTATGGTTTTGTGCCAAAGCAGGGTGCGACCAAACTGCCAGAACAAGCTTTGCAGAAAGTGTTGGGGGATCCCAGAGTCTTCTCTGAAAATATGCAACCCCAAATGTGAGCCAGCTTTCTCCTCTGCAAATCTGCCAGCCATGTGATGTGATGTGATGCAAGAGGTGAACACACACACACACACACACACACACACACACACACACACACACACAGTGGGTTTGTGATTGAACAAGAAGCTCGTAAAGTGAGCAGATACCTTCGAGCCGCTTACTTGCTGTGCGACCGAAACAATCAGACAGTGGATACTTAATCTTGCAACAAGCCTGCGCCAGACAAATGACAAATTCACAAATAGGTGGTTTGGTTCAATTTGGAAGACATACTTCAGTGCAGGAGTCAATTTGCAAATAAACAACTTGCTGTTCTATGTGTTATCCTAGGATGTTCACAGAACAGAGACAGAAGCTTTAGTCCAGGTTGCATTTGGGCATGATTGGCCACGATTATTTTTAGCTTCTGTCTCTTTTATGGATGACGCTGCAGCATATCTGACGGGCTATGCACCCAGTGTTTGTGAAGCCGCATTCTATCCAAACAGGCCATAGTTCAATCTGTTGTTTAAGTCATTCCCAAAAAATCCTGTTTCATAAGGTTAATATTTGTAAGAGCTGTCTGAGATGGGGTTTACTATCAGAATGTGTTATGAGCAAGGTGAGGACCTTTTTGAGGCTATCGGTATGAGGTCACGGTCACGAGCTGATGAGTTCACTGCTGGTATTCAGCTAGGAAAGAAATGCACAGAAAAGCTCTGCACTAGATCTGAAGGAAACCTCCCCGGAGGTTCTTCACTTAGTATTAGGACCATGACCACATGCATAACCATCTGTCTTCTGTTTCCACACATATGCTTTAGCATTCTGAGCACTCAGGCTCCTGTATCTTGATCATTTGCATTATGCGCAGCACTTTCTTAGCCTGCTGCATTTGTATGACAGTAGAAAATAACAAAATTCTGCTTTTTTCCCCACATTTTCAAAAAAGAATTCCACCAGCTGATTTGTTTGTATAAATGTAAGTCCTTCCAAATATAAATTTTTTTTTTTTTTACCTTTTCTTTGATTGTAAGGAAAAACTTACAGCAATCCTTGACTATATGAGAATAAATGATCCCATAACTATAATGCAGGTTTCTACATTTCTTGTTCAGGAACAGACATGCTCATCTAGAGGTGTTTCTCTGTCTTCATTATTTAACAAAACCTTTGGCTAGGTCTCAGACTTCGTTTATAAAATTCTTCCTGTTGCTCCCCTTTAGATAGTAGAGGAATAGTAATGTGGTTTTATATATGACCATGCAATTGTTGAGAACATGCCATATCAAAGCTTGAAGGTCAAATGCTGCAGCAATCAGCCACAAAGCAGAGAACATTAGCCACTCCCCCTGAGGGTGTCCCATAACCTCCTGGCACAATCACTTTGACTATTTTTACACTGCTTGCATATATCAACTGCAATCTCTCATAATGGAGGGTTTTTGGTTGTTTTAACATGCTGCAGCTCTTCACTGTATCTGCTTCTTGTTTAAACATTTGTCATTTTTATCAGTTTTTTAATTGGGTTTAGATATTTTTATTCGATTACTGTTGTGCCTGTGATTATTGGAGAGGTTGGAATTAGTTTAGACACTGCTAATTATTATATTTTCCATAACTCCCACCATTAGTACTGCAAAACACACCTGCCATCTGCTTTCAAGCAGACAGTGTCCTCAACGTAATATGACACATGAGGCACAATAGCACACATCAATATTCAACAATACTGCCATTATTTCTGTTGCTAATCCTTGCAAAAATGAAATTTCATCATGTCACATGCTGTAGTGTAGATGTACTGTCATTAGAGACGGCTTGTTTGGATAACACATTACAATACGTAATATAAATTCCGTTTTATTTCCCCAACGGTTTTACTATCCAGCTAGCGTTTGGGAATTTTGATTGGAACAAGCTATCATACTTGTATTTTAAATAGTAGTTCATTAGATAGGATTAGAAGATTTAATATAGAGGTTCAGGGTTTATCTGAAAACATAAGAAAATGCTACACACTTGTTTTAAAATACTGTAAATACTATATGATGACAATTATCACATTCCTTCCTTTTTTGTAGATCGTATTCCAGTATTTCAAAGCATGATATAGCACACGCTTACTGTGGCAATTACTAGAAACATAATACCCTGTTACTGAATACAGAGACTTTCTGCTTATCCATTTGATGGGAATGATCTCAGCATATATAGGACAATGAGCATGCACCTGCTTCGTCTGCACCTAAAAATAGGTTTTGGCCAAACTAAGGTTTAATGCTTAATTTTGTCTGTGCAATAATATTTCCTATTCTATTAAAAATGTGAAAGTAGGTCTGGCATTTTTCACAGGTCTCTTCTCAAAGCAACAGAGTGAAAGATTATAAAAACAATTAACAATAGGCTTTAATTAATAAAATATAATGTGTGGGAACCGAAAGAGTCTTTATTGAATCACTTTATTACTCTGAATGCCCGGACTTGGCCATTGCAGTGTCACGGTTTTGGAACGAAATATCTCTTACTACCATCTCAGAGGGAGTTCGTTCAATTTACCGTTTACTCCTGGGAGGCTATTAAATGCCATTAGGGACTTGGGGAAAACTCACACTCACCAGAATTTTACAAAAAAAGACATGCCCAAGCTTCAAGATAATAATGTTTGAGCAATTCCAGATTCCAGATATTTCTTTTTACTTAATTTTGATTCAAAATAACCTGCCCATAGACTGACTTATAAATGATCATCTTTTTTCATTCTTTCCACGCTGTTAAAAGACCAAAGAATCTGTCAATTATAGACCCGATAACACACACAATCATTTCAAAGTGAAGACTTTTTCATCTTAATTTTCTTCATTTGGATGCATAATTAAATGTATTCAAAATACCTCACAGAGGCTGCAAATTAAATGAATTTATTTAAACCCAATGGTAGTTGTCACCACCAATGACAGTTTGTTTATCTATTTTGCAGTTCACAAACCTGAGCTGGCTGGTACGGTAAATTATACACTCTTGGCTGGAATTTTCTCTCTCGTCTCTTGCGAAAGTTTTTATGTGCCAGGTTTTTCAAAGAACTTATTAGGGCATATTTTGGCTTATATTTTGAATTCTAAAGTCCACATATTAATCATGCCTGGGGCACTAGTTACAGACACAAAACTGTTACCTGCATAAGTACCTCATAAGGCTTGGATCTAACATCTTTATTTAGATATTTTGCATATGGGAGAACATTGTGTACACAGGCTGCATTGATGTCTGTCATTATTTTTGTCTATTAGGCTCATGGTTCTCAAAATGGGCTCCGTGATCTCTTAAAATCATGCATCTATGGTGAAGATTTCTAGCAACTAGTATCAAAGATTGTTTTTTTGTTTTTTTATCATGGCTGAGCAAAGAGGCTTATTTAAGCTGAATCTAAGAATCTAAATAGTTTTATTCTGGAATGGGTGCAAAAGATTAGAGAATATCTTTACTGATATAAAATAGGAAAAAGCCTTGCTTTTCACTGCAGCTTTTGTGATGCAAGCACACTGAGAATGACTACTTATATCAACCAGCCATAACATTAAAACCACTGACAGGTGACGTGAATAACATTGATTATCTCGTTACACTGTCACCTGTCAACTGGTGGGATATATTGACCAGCAAGTGAAAAGTCAGTTCTCCAAGATAATTTGTTAGAGACAGGAAGAATGGGCAAGTATAAAGATCTGAGTTGCTCTGTCAAGTGACAAATTGTGATGACTACACGACTGGGTCAGTGTATCTCCAAAACAGCACGTTTTATGCCGTGTTCCCAGTATGTAGTCTACATTAGCTCTCAGAAGTGCTTGCCAAGTTACACCCCTGAATGGCAACGGTATTCCCTAATGTCAGTGACCTCTTTCAGCAGGATAATAAGGTGCCGGAGCACACTGTGAATCGTGGCTTGCCAAGTACACCCCTTCATGGGAACGGAATTCCCTAAAGACTGTGACCGCTTTCAGCAGGATTATGAACCTTGCAATACTGAAAATTGGTTTGAGGAACATGACAAAAACTTTGAGATGTTGACTTGGCCTTTAGATTCCTAGACCTCAATCTGATTGCGCATGTGTGGGATGTGCTGGACAATCAAGTCTGATCCCTGGAGGCTCCAGCTTACATATAAAACTTAATGAAGCTGCTGATGATGTCTTGGTGCCAGATACCACAACACGGCATGAGAGGTGTCATGGCATCCATGCCTCAACAGTTCAGAGCTGCTTTGACAGCACTAGGGGGACCTACACCATATTAGACTTGTGGATTTATTGTTATGGCTGATTGGTGTATGTTTTTTATTGAAACCTTTAGGACAGACTAAAGGAAAGTTAGGTGCCCATTAGTGTATGATAGCTTCCAAATAAGCCACTTGATTATGTAAGAAAAAGGATGGCATTTTAAAACTCTTAAAAACACATTGCTAGCTTAAGAAACAAAGTGCTAATACCTAGTGTTTATAGGAAGAGCTCTAGATTCACCGTGGCTAAGATAAATGAGTTACTGAAAGTTAATGAATAATAAAATTAATGAAACAATAAGAGATTTAAAACCTATTTGGCTTTTTTTTTTCCATTTATAGCTACATTGAGGTATACTCTCAATTGGACTTGGGAGAAAGAAGCCAGGTTTTCATTTCATAAGGGTGCTTGTCAGGTAAATTTACCTCAGATAACATACACAAGCAGAATGGCAGATTCTACAACAGATTCAATTTGAGATCAGATTTCCTTAAAGGAATGCTTTTAAAATGCTAAAAATCTATTAGTTGAACTACTACTTCCTGTAGCAAGGTATGTAATGTACAGGTACATGGTATGTGGAAGCTTTCAGATAAAAAGTAAGAAGTTACATTTCTTTTGTATTGTCACATACTTTCATAACCAAGCAGAATTCTGAAAGCATTTAAGGCAGTTTTATAAATCATAAAATTTCGCTGCTAATATTTGCTAACAGGCTAACTGATATCTCATTAACAGGATCTAGCCTGCGAAGATTCTTAAAGGTCATTGCTAGCACAAACCAGCTAGACAGATACCTAACATTGGTACAATTTTTTAAAGGATTTTTTTTGTCATAATATTTATAATATTAGTGGCTATGGGTATTTAATTGACTAAGCTACTTGACATGATGTCTGGAAAAACCTGCCATGCTGAAAAATTCATCTCAGACTTGACCATCTGTCATAACACAGGCCGAGCTAGTCAAACTGGTAGTCCATTTTTTGCTGGCAAGTTATTTTCTAGCTTCCTTATATCTTTATCTGATTTCTGAGTTAAAAACGTATCTGTTATGTTTAATTGTTAGTGATAATTGAGAAATTGCTTCCTTTTAATCAGAACTTCACCTGGCAATGATGTCATACCAGCTTGACTAGTTTGGTCTGTGTATAGGAAGCTGGTAGCCAGTAAACTCCTGGTCGGTGAATTTTTTTCAGCAAGTGAGGTACCATAATGCAATTTTTTTATTTTTTTGAGAGAAGATTCAAAGCTGCTATCTACTGGTAGTTAGATACATTTTCTAAATTAAAAATTAAAATACTTAAACTGTATGTATTTGGGTTCAAATAGCCTCAAATGCACCCACCTGTCTGTGTCTGAAGCTCAATTCACTCAAAGATTCAGGCCATTTGTGAATCTACTTCCTTTGGAATTTTTTACTGTTGGAAAAGTTTACTGTAATATAATGTTTCCTGGTTTCTTTAAAGTATTTGAACGAGTTCTATGCCTAGATTGGCTTGTCTACATCTGGCTGAGCTGGAATCTTTTCATATTTGACCTTGCCCAGGTTTTTTGTGTGTCCTGCATAATGTCAGCATGCTGGAGTGAGCTGAGGAGATGTGTATGGAGGCACTTTCCTATTGCTGACTCACAATCATTTCTCAGGGAATCTGCTTGATAATACAAAAAAAAAAAAAAAAAAGTTTTAAGTCTTATTAGTATTAAGCATGCAGCTTCAATGTAGAGGAACTATTGTAGGTAGGTGATTGTATGTGCTGTTGTGATAGCGAAGCATCCGCATTCTGTCATGCGTCGGTTAAGAAGGCGGATGTGCAGATTGGTGTAAAGCAATAGTTTCAATAGAGTGAAGCACACAAAAACAAAGACTATGAATATAAAACAAAACAAAATAGATGCACATGGCAAGAACGTGAACACAACGTGGGCTGAGTGACGCACAGTGGGACTACAAAAGATAACTGACAACGAGGCACATAAAATCCAAAACTTAAACAGTGGCACTAATTAGGTGTACAGGAAACAGTGCTGGATGATTAGTGAAGCATGTGATCATGTGATATGCTGATGAGAAATGTTCCTTAGAGGTAGCTTTAATGTAGTCATGCAACATTTTTGCTACGTTATCTAACTGCCCTTTCAGAATAGGCTTTAGAAGCATTAACACACACTGCTCTGTGTTTGTTTCATTCTCATAGCACATTTTGTTTGTAAAAAATAAAAATCTGATTATTAAATCAGGGGAAGAAATTTTGCTATATGGTATTTCTGCTTTGCATTATCCTCACAATCTTGTAATAGCAATTCATTGTCATTGTAGTGACAGGGTGTTGGGTCAGTATTGAGAATCCATTTGTAATCTCAGGTATGATCATCCCACCCCAGCTTCACACACAAAAAAATTCAAGAGAAATCAGAAGAGACATTTTGAGAGCACATAAACAAACGAAAGACTTTCCAATACGCAATACACATTATTAAAAGAAAAAGGACTGATAGTTTGTTTGTAAAGACTGTATGTAATGATGTAAAGACTACCTCAGATTGTGTATTCTGTATTTACAGATATTTAAATATTCACTTACCTGTCAATTATCTTTCCATTTATGGAATTATTATTTTTTAATAATGAACACATTAGTTAATTAGTTGATGGACTCCTTTTTCAAAAGGCTGTCCAAGTTTGATGTAGTTCATTCATTTCCTTTAGAATATGTTACCTCGAAGAGCTTAAATTTTATTTACTACATGCACTACTGTGATTTGGTTCCTGTGTTCAGTTCAGTTTATAACTTAAATAACTGGGGGAAAAAAACCCAATAAAAAAAAAAAATCATATAGTCATCCTGAAAACTTGTGATATGATATTTTTGTCAAATTGGCCACCATTAATTTGAACCTTCCAGACAGTCCATAGTCTGATGCATGTCGTGTGATGTGAAAATACACTCGTACAACGAGAACATATTGTTCAGCTAGCTAGTTTTAGCTCTCGTTTCCACTAGCACTAACTTTAGGTGTTTAGTTTGTTTTGTGGCTTATGTACGGTTTACGTTACCACAGAATAAATTGCACCACTTAGACTAAAATATCAGTGAGAAACAAATACTGCTGCTTTATCATGCAGTCACAGTAAGAGCTAATCAGAAAGCTAGCAGACAAGCTCTTATTGTGACGTTCTATGCTTGAATCTGATACTCAGTATCTCTGGAAATAAAATTTTTTTGTAATAATTAGTAATCATGACATGTCTATATTTGGGTTATGTCCCAGTCTGTGTACAACCATACTAAATAATATATTACTACACATTTAGTGTTATTGTAGCGAAGGAGTAATATTTTTTGTGTTGTGAAGTTTAGCTCCCAGCCTTGAATTCTATGTAAATTTATGCACTTGCAGCCTTGAGATTGATAATAGCATCGTACAGCACAACCCACTTTATGAAGGTGAATATTTTTCCCCAGCAGATACAATTTCCAAACTTTTACATCTAGTAACTTTAAGCATCAAGTCTTTTTTTTGTTTGGTTTTGTTTGTTTTTTTTACGATTATTATTTTACATTTTTTTATGCCACTGAATGGTTGAGGAATTATCATCTGGGTTTGTCCATTCATCCATTTGTCAGTCTGAGATGTTCATTATTGCTATAGAACAAGAACAAGTGGCTGAATGGTTGACGGAGTATATGGAATTATGATTGTAACCAGCAGATTAACTGGATTTAATTAATTTTTTTATCATTTATATCAAGGTCACATCAAGGTCAAATGTCTAAAATAGTTTTTCTTCCTGTTTGAAATCTATTTTAGTATTTCAGTTATGCATATTACTGACAAGAAGGTTTAGACTCGTTGGCTGCAGATCCATTCCCATCTGATGCTGTTGTCCTCAGGTTCTACTTGTTTATTAATTTATGTAAACCCTGTCTGTGTGTGGATTAAGGTAGAGGATTAAGGTCCTTAAACATCGTATCTTCCCCATTGTGCAGCAGAAATAAAATATATCCCTGAAACTAAAAACCGTAAAACAAAGATGACTATAAAAACTTGCATTATTCTGTACTTTAGCACACTGCTTAAGGCGAGTAAATAGGTTGTTTCATGCAGCATGTTTTATTAGGTCACTTTTATGGTTTGTTCCTGCAAGGATGACGAGAAAAGGCAATTTAAACGAATAGCTACGCAAACAAAGGAAGACTCCTTCAGAGCACAACTTAGACTTTGATAACAATATAGTGTTAAAATCACATAAAACGTAGTCATGAGTCATAGAACACAAATCATATCGAGCCATTAGCATACATCCATGATTTTCATTCCATCCAGAATCCTAATTTTTGTCTTTTTTTTTTTTTTTTTTTATTGCATTCTTGTAGTCCAACTTTGTAATTGATTAGTGTGAATAACAAAACTCCTTGTCTTTTCTTTGTGTTTTAGTCCATTTGAATGCTGCCTCATTTGTTATTCTCTGAATAGTGCGTCAGGGAGGTATCATCATGCACTCATGTAAATGTGTGTGGCTTATGCAAGCAGTTTATACCAGGCCTCTCTAAAGGCTGCTGAACTTATAAGGCAGTGTAATAAACCACATTCATGCTTAGCTTTCTGTAATATTTGTGTTCTATGTATTGTGTTCCAGAAACATGCAAAAGGACAGGACCTGTTTGATCAAATCATGTATCATTTGGACCTTGTGGAGGCTGATTATTTTGGACTGCAGTTCATGGACCCAGAGCAGGTTGTGGTGAGTGCTAATCTATAAATAGGCTTGTGTGAGTGTGAAAGAGAAGGAGGTACTGAACTTGAGTGTAAAAGTGTGTGAGATGGAGCCACTCCGCATCAATCCGAGCAACAGCACTGTACTTCCTCTCTGCTATTGTGTTAATTTGTTCTGTCTCTCTCTTTATGTCTCTCTGTACTTCTATTTTTTTTTTCCTTCAGCACTGGCTGGATGCTGCCAAACCCATAAAAAAGCAGATTAGATGTAAGTCTTCAATGAATACACACACACACCACACACACATACACACGCACGCACACACAGTGCAAAGGTATTATAGCATTGAATGGCTGGATCATTGCAGGTGTCTGATGTCCTTTTGCTCGTTATCTATAGTTGCCATGGTGATATGTGTTATGAGTGGGTGTATGAGTGTTTACTTTGTGGACAGAGCAGAAGCCAAACCCAGTAGCCCAGGCAAAGACACGCCCACTGCAACTACCTGGCTGGAAATTAGCAATGGCTTGCATGTAAAACACGCCTTTTCTTTTAATAAGTAAATGCTTTACATTTATATGAATTAGAATAAATCCCAGCCATGTGATATGTGGTTTGAAATAAATCCGTCTAGATTTTGTTTGTTGAAATATATGATTTATTGTACATACCTTGCAAATGTGTGTCTTTTGTGAGTGTGTACCTACAGAACACAAAAATTCCCCAATCTGCACATTACATATATCCAAATACCTCTGACCACCTGCCTACCCCATTCCCAGAATGTACTTTGTCTTAAAAATATGCAGAACTGCCAACCTTCAGTTATGAACAATCAGTTAATGAAACTATGAACAGTTTTACCACAACAAGAACTCACTGGTGCACTTAATTCTTTTCCCCACAAACTTCTATTCTATACAGGCTTCACATTGCTATTGAGTCATGCTGAAAGTGTCGGCAAACTGACGTGTCTCTATGACAACTTAGTGTGGCCTTGGGTTTTTATTTATTTTTTATTTTTTGCTATTCGTTTCTTTTATTTCCTTCAGTCTCTGTATACAGAGTTCTTTTGATGAAAATCTCATCTCAAGTCACGTTTTCTTTGCATGTCTATGTTGTGTTCAGACGCTAATTACACCTCGTTCTCTCCTGCCTCTGACTCTTCTTTCTCTCTTTTTCAGACGGTCCACCATACAGGCTGTTTTTCAGGGTGAAGTTCTACTCTTCAGAACCCAACAACCTTCATGAGGAGTTCACGAGGTATAAAGTAGAACAGCACTAATTTGATGTAGTGCAATGTGTTTATTTGTAGCAAAATTTTTTATTTGGATTTTTGTTGTGTGTGAAAAGCTTGGATACCAGCAACCATTTTATCTTCTCAAGGGACAGTACAATAAAAAATAAAACTTGGATATATTTTAGAGGAGTCGATATGCAGCTTGTGTAGCAGTACAGATTTAGTGTCCTCTGAAAATAACACAACATACAGCCATTATTGTCAAAATAGCTGGCAACAGAAGTGAGTAACACCCTAAGTGAACATGTCAAAACTGTGTTAATATTTTGTGTAAGCACCATTGTTATCCAGCACTGCCCTAATCCTCCTGGGCATGGAATTCACCAGAGCTGCACAGGTTATTGCTCGGATCCTCTTCCACTCCTCCATACTGACATCACTAACATGCTGCATGTTAGACCCATGGTGCTTCTCCACCTTCCACTTGAGGATGCTCCACTCCTTTACCTTCAGCTTCCATCTGGGACGACGGGCATGCAAACCGACTTGTTGCAGTATGCGGCGTATGGTCTGATCTCTAGCAAAAGGACCTTCCACTTCTGCAACCTCTAAAGCAATGCTGGCAGCAAATCAGGCGTCTGTTTTTTGAAGCCACCTTCTGCACCTGATGCACAGCAAGAGAACATACAAGCTGCACATTGACTACTCTATTATATACTATTACTATATATATATATATATATATATATATATATATATATATA
>JAAIIK010000023.1:7038977-7061403 GCA_014706435.1 Silurus glanis
GTGTATGTATATATATATATATATATATATATATATATATATATATATATATATACACAGATATATACACATATACACAGTGGTACCCCTCTTATCGACCCTAATCCGTTCCTTAAAACCGGTCGAAATGCGAAAAGGTCGAAGAGCGAATGTATATACAATATACACGCACTAAATTGTTATATTGACCGCTAAATAACACTATATTGTTCACAAATCGAAGTTTAATTTACGATAGATGCTCTCTCCACGAAGGCTGAGGCGAGACTGGGAGGATCCTTTCCCTCGCTCCACGTGGGTCGGGGTAAAAAAAGGTCGATAAGCGGGCATTTGGTCGTTCAGCGGGCGCAAATTTCGGTCGAAAAACTGTTCACTAAGCGAAAAGGTCGATGTCCGAGCCGGTCAATGAGCGGGGTACCACTGTGTGTGTGTGTGTGTGTGTGTGTGTGTGTGTGTGTGTGTGTGTGTATATATGTTTATATGTGTGTGTGTGTGTATATGTATATATATATATATATATATAGAGAGAGAGATATAGATATAGATAGTGAGTGTAATAAGCATTAATGAACACTAAAGTACAGATTCACCGCTGGACTACCACAGTGAAAAGGAGTATATCTAAGTAAAATAAAGTGGAATATGAAATCTTATAGTTTGTTGATTGTAATCTAACTACTGACTGTATTTTTCTCAGGTACCTCTTTGTGCTGCAGCTCAGACAAGACATTCTGTCTGGCAAGTAAGAATTGCTTTCACGCACTAAAAAATTTAAACCATACTGTTTAGTCACCTTTGTGCTTTCTAAGATCTTTCTGAAGAACGAAGGCTCTGTGCAGTATTTTGCAGTCTCTCAGTATGCAACCCTCAATAATATTTAATGCATATGTGTGATCTTAATTCTGGGAAGTGTGATTCAGGCTGTGGCAGAGGAATAGTAATAAGGTACTTCATATTCATGCAATGTTCTGAAGTTGTGTGAAATACGGAAAAACTATGCTGTTCTTGCTGATTGTTTTCAGAATCATGTATGCATACTAGCACACGTGCACGCACACACACACACACACACACACACACACACACACACATCCACACACACACATCCACAAGGTCCTGCTTTCTGCTACAGTCCAGTAGAATCGCTGTTTCAGTGTCTTAATGTGGGTCTGATCCCCTGAGAGCTGTTCTCCTCTTTTAATAAAAGAAACTGTGATGAGAACCAACACTCGTTTCTAATTTAAGTGCTTCGACACACTTTCCAACACAGGGGATACACTCTTTTCTTATGCTCATTCTTTCTCCAGCAGCATCTCTGTCTCACATACGGACAGAGAAATACTGTATGTCCACTGGGTCTTTAACACGTACTCTCTCGGTCTTGCTTTTAAGAATAAAGCACAAACTTGCATCACATTCATAAAGTGTGGTTTAATAACACATTTACAATCCGTTTGATGCATCAATAAGCCTTTCCTTTTCCCTGAGCAGATTAAAGTGTCCATATGATGTATCTGTGGATCTTGGGGCTTATTGCCTACAGAGTGAGTCCTTATATGTGTGTTAGTGTGTGTATTTGTACATGTATGTGGGTGTGGGTATTAGGTGTGTATTATTTCTCTTTGCATTTGTGTATTTACAATATAGGGAGTTCTGATGTTATAAACAATGCCCTGTTTGTGCCTTGTACAGGTGAGTTGGGAGACTGCGACCCGTTGGAACACACAACACTGTTGGTTTCAGAGTTCCGTTTCTCACCTAATCAGTCAGAGATCATGGAGGCGGACATTTACCGCAAATGGGCAGAGTGCAGGTGAGCTAAAAAGTGTGCTTTTCAAAACAGTCTGTCAGCCACTACATTATGATTAGAGCTCTGAAACGTGTCTGTGTGACTTGTCTGTTTGTCTCGTGCTGTATGTGGGTGGGTGTCTCTGGTACTGATTAAAGCGTGGCAGTCATTCACACAGTGTCAGATTAAAACCTCCTAATGGCCTCATGATAATCCTGATAACAGAAAAAGATTTTCCTAAAAAGATTTTCTGTGTAGTTTTGTATACTGCTGAAATGAGTACACATTTAATCCTTTGTTCCTCCATAATCATGTCCATGTGCATAAACATACGTACAACATTAAATATGAACCCTACCACTATTGCTATTAGTAACTGAATTTGCACCTGTTTAAAATATTTTCCTTCTGAATATTGTGTTTAACTTTGGTCACATTCATAGTGTGTACAGGCACAATTTCATTAGGAATACTAGAATTCTTGCCCAATTATCCAATCAGCCCTCACGTGGCAGCAGCGAGTTCAAAGCGGGTTCACAAAGAATAGTGCAAAATACAAAAAACATCCAGGAAGTGACTCTTCTTCTGCAGAAACACATCAGAGACTGACCAGATTAGTTTTGAGCTGACAGGATATCAATAATAAATAAAAGATTTTTATACATTTGTGGTGAGCAGAATAAAAACAAACCAACAGCACACCAAGTCCTGAGGCAAGTATGCAACATCTGAGTATTGTTACTGACCATGTGCATCTCTTTTGGCCTCAAATGATCTTATAATATCTAATTTCAGTGAGATAATGCAAGTCACAAAGCACTCTCAAACTAGTTTCATAAACTTGACAATCGGTTCACTGTGCAACAATGGCCCCTTTGGTCAACAGAGAGTACCTTTGGGATGTTGTCGAATAGGTGATTTACAAGATGAATAAGCAGCTGACAAGTCCTCAGCAATTATGCGAGGCAATCATAAAACATGGACAAGAGGTTCAAAAGACGGTTTCCAACATATTCTGAAATCCATGCCTCATAGCATAAAGGCTTTTCTGAGAACAAAGCGAGGTCAATGGATCTCTATAACTGGACAATGCTATCCAGTATTACTGTAGAGTTCCTAATAAAGACGTTGGTGAGTTGTGATAGAAGGATATCTACAAGAGTGAAAGGGAAAGTTTATAGGACTGTGGTGAGACCTGCGATGTTGTATGGTTTAGAGACAGTGGCATTGACTAAAAGACAGGAGGTGGAGCTGGAGGTAGCAGAGCTGAAGATGTTGAGGTTTTCGTTGGGAGTGACGAGGATGGACAGGATTAGAAATGAGTTTATTAGAGGGACAGCGCATGTAGGACGTTTTGGAGACAAGGTGAGGGAGGCTGGATTAAGATGGTTTGGACATGTGCAGAGGAGGGACATGGGGTATATCGGTAGGAGAGTGCTGAGGATGGAGCCACCAGGAAGGAGCAAAAGAGGAAGACCAAAGCGGAGGTTTATAGATGTGCTGAGGGAAGACATGCAGGTGGTTGGTTAAAAAGAGGCAGATGTAGTGGACAGGGGGATATGGAGACGGATGATCCGCTGTGGCGACCCCTAATGGGAGAAGCCAAAAGAAGAAGATGATTGAGTGTAGGTTTAGATGATGAGCAAATGATCTGCATTTGTTTGATACAATAGTCAAATGATCAGAAATACTGGAACAGGTATACCATGTTAGATTGCTTGTTTAAACTAGTGTAGTCCAGTCACACAGGAGCCACACCTGATTCCACCTGTTTGATAGCATATCTAGGCTTTTAATAGATTTAGATTGTGCCATTCATTTAGATGGAATGAAAACCTGCTTTAACACCCCTGGTTAAACATTTGATAGCTCTGAATGTCTACTTTTGCATCAAACCAAAGGTTTCATCTGTGATGAGTGCATTTATTTGTTATAAAATTATGGTGGCATCCTTTGCACGCCCAGAAAGCCTGGGACATCTGACATTTACTAGCTGTTGTCAATGTATTTGTTTTCCAGTGGCGATTGGTCAGTTTGCTGACAGAAAGAATTCTATCTAATAGAGCAATGATTTGATTCGTTCTGCTCAGCAAAGATCATGAATTTTCCCCAATGAAAAGCGTATTACATTATGGCTCTATAGCCTGCTACTCAAGATCTTCTTCTGCATCTCATGCATGGAGCTGGCTTTGTGCACAGGGTCATTGTCGTGCTGGAACAGTGAAGGGAAGATGATCCTAAGATGATACAGTTGTCCGCCTCCAACTTGTAACAGTTTGTGGAAGAACTGGAAGGAAATTAATAATTCAGGCAACATAATCTCTCTTCGGATTGACTGCGTTACTCTGTGTTTGGCAGGGGAACGAGTCCATCACAGGCTGAGCTGAACTTTCTAAATAAGTGTAAGTGGCTGGAGATGTATGGCGTGGACATGCACTTTGTGAAGGTGAGAACATGCACTCTATTCTTTATTATGTAACAAATGGTGTACAGATAGCAATGCAATTACATGAAAATCTGAACAACTTGTTTTTATTTTATTTTGATGTGTGTGTGTCTTCAGGGTCGTGATGGGGGGGATTATGCTCTGGGTCTTACGCCAACAGGAATTCTTGTGTTTGAACGGTCGAATAAAATTGGCCTCTTTTTTTGGTAAGCACACAGACTAATATAACTTGTGCTATTTGATATTGATTGCAAGTTCTTTTAAAACACTGTTTTTGATGTACATTTCAAGGCCCAAAATTACACGTCTGGACTTCAAGAAGAGCAGGCTGACGTTAATGGTGGTGGAAGATGATGAACAGGTACATCGTGCATCATCACTTATATGTTAATTATGTATGTGTAGCCTTTAAAAGTTTAAAGAAGCAAGTGGGTTTTTGTTTTTGGGAATTTTTATTGAAGGTTAATTGATCTATTATTGATCTTATTCATTAACTTTAGAGCATATGTAAAGCTCACACAGCTATTATTCGGTTATATCTTTAGTTTTTATTTTATTTATCGTGTTCAGTGTCACAGTGGTTTAAATGACAAATTTGTTTGTTTTGAAATCAACCAAGTTTGTCAGGTACGTAGTATCAGGTATTGTTTGCCGGTTCGCCTCCATGTTCTTCTTATTAAACTCTAAGTTCTAACAGGGGTTTAATTTCTTTTTATGAACAGAACCCAAAAAGGAAGTCAGTACTCCTTAAACTATAAAGTTTTTTTAAAGCATGAAGTAGTCACCAAAATAGTTTACTCATGTCCTATAACTTCTTATTAAACATTGGTGGTAAATATGTGCGTGCTTGTGTGTTTGTGTGTGCAGGGTCGGGAACAGGAGCATACGTTTGTCTTTCAGCTCTCCAGCTCAACAGTGTGCAAGCAACTTTGGAAGTCTGCTGTCGAGAGCCATGCGTTCTTCCGCCTCAGACAGTCGACTCAGAACAAAGCGAGTCGCAATGACTTCACACGTCTCGGCTCACGCTTCCGCTTCAGGTATACGGTGCTGAATAAAAAAATATGACTAACTGAAATTAATTTAGATTATTTAGAATTTATTGATCTGTGTAAACTAATTGCAACCATATCATTCTATAATTCCTTCACTCTGTGGATCAATCGTTTATCCAGAGGATTTGTAGTTTTTGATCCACAAACAGGCAAACTATTTATTTGTCAATTGTTTGACACAGCTTTCATGTACACACATCCATCAAATGTAATGCGACCAGCTCAGACATTCAATCAGGCTTAAAGTATTGATTTATGGAATTTTAGTGGAAGGACCGAGTATCAGGCGGCTCACTCAGGCAGGATCAGAAGGGCGAGCACTTTTGAGAGACGACCGAGCAAAAGATATCCATCCAGAACCCAATCACTAGGCAAAGGTGAGTGAAGTTATCCTTACACATGACATATGTCCAGACACACAGAAACCATCCTGGGAAAATACATAGAAGCAATTTTATTTCTGTTAATAATAATAATAAACAAAATTAATTAATTAATAATAAGTGGTCACCAGTCAGTTAACAGAAATATGTTAAGAAAGAAAGAAAGAAAAGGAAGGAAAGACTACACATGGATGTTTTAGAGCACTGTATTTAATAGCTGTTACCATTTTTGTGAAAGAGCAAGGATGCTTCACTTTCTCAAGAAAATATCTCTCCTTTACATTTGCCAAGTCAGCAAAGATAATCTACCCATGTTCAGAAAATAGCAATAACATTTCATCTTTACTTTCGTCCAGTGTTGTCCAGAAAAGACCTTTGTAGCTATAGATTGTATTTGCCTCAACCAACGAGTGATATAATTCCTGAAAGAACTGTCAGGAAAGCCAGCGTTTGTAGATAAAGTACTTGGTATTCGGAGCAGTCTTTAAGGTTTTATATTGGTTCATTTTCAGATTAACAAAAACTGATTTTGCAGTAAAGGATACAAACAGTTTAAAACTTTTATAATTACAGTTATGCGATTTGGCACATGCCCCCTTATCCAAAGCAACTTACATTTGTCTCATTAATCCAACTGAGGTCTTAGACCCCAGCTGCAGTTTGGTGATGATTGTATCGATCAGAAGTCTACCTCAAGGTTTAATGTGTTTATTCTGGGATGCTTTTCTCCTCACCACAATAGTAAAGATTGGTTATTTGAGTTACTGTACTTTTCCTGTCAGTTCACCCGGTCTTGGTCATGCATGAATGTGCAGGTGTTCCTGTTAAAGTGGTGAGTGAATTTCTTACTGTTTTTGTTTCTTACAGCCATTACCCCAGCAAAACATCACCATCCAAGGTTAGTGTTGCTTTGCAAATGGAATTACACAATTACCATTTCGACAGAGCTTTACTGTTTCTGTATTGCGCTAAGCATTTTGTGTCTTTCTTCTCCAGTGCCCAGCCCAGTCCTGATCACAGCTTAAAACCGGTACACTTCAGTTCCTTTCTTACCCCGAATAAATATAAGATTGTACAGTGGTACCCCGCTTATCGACCTTAGTCCGTTCCTTAAAACCGGTTGAAATGCGAAAAGGTCGAAGAGCGAATGTAATTATCCCATAAGAAATAATGGAAAACCAATTAATCCGTTCCCGAACATTTTTGCCCTGTTTTTAGCAGTATTAATACAGGTACATAAATAATACTGTATATAATTGTTATGCAGCGTAATGAGCGGAGGCAAAGCCGGAGCACAGTTCGCTTTGGTTTAACAAAAACACGGAGAGTTTAACACAAAAACACACACACACACACACACACACACACACACACACACACACACGGCAGTCCATAGAATCCCGACAAACGAGAGAGAGATATCCGTGGTACGTCCTGGAGGGGCGAGGTCCACGGGCGAACGCACGGGAGGAAAAAGGTAATCCGGGGTGCGCTTTGGAAAGAAAGCGCAGCCGTGGAGAGCGCGTGGAGTCCGGAAAGGAAGAAACGCATAGGAATACGTGTGACAGGGAAAACACAGACAAACATGCACCAAACACCTTCACATACCAACAATAACCGACAAGGAGTGTGGATGAATGAGGGGTTTATATAGGAGCTGGGGATGAGTGAATAATGAGCCCCAGGTGTGCATTGTTGAAGCCGGGAGCTTCAGGGAAAGCGGAGGTTTTGACAGCCGCCGAAGGGGGCGTGACAGGTGGATTCCTGATAATAATACAGTAAAAAGTATAAATTAAAAACATTTCAAAAGTAAAAAAAAAATGCTCCACGTGGGTCGGGGTAAAAAAAAGGTCGATAATCGGGCATTTGGTCGTTCAGCGGGCGCAAATTTCGGTCGAAAAACTGTTCGCTAAGCGAAAAGGTCGATGTCCGAGCCGGTCGATAAGCGGGGTACCACTGTATTACTAAAACTGACAATAGATTTAGCGGACTGGAGGGAAATAAACTAAATGGATATGCATTTATTTTTATTTGACTATTGTTGATAGGAAGTTGATAATTGATTACTTAGTCAGTCATTTTTTTATTTATTTATTTATTTATTTATTTTAAGTATAAGCACAACATTCCAATTGGTCAGGAGCCATGGTCCAGAACACACCCACACAGTTTGACCACACCTCTTTATATCCAGTCTACGGAAATGGTACCGATTCCACCACCTCACAGGTAACACACATTCATGCACCTTTTATTTCTGTATTTAATGCTGGCAATATTTATACATTTGTTATTTGTCAAATAACTATGTTGTCTATATCTTTTATACCTTTTGATTTTGTGGATTGTATGTGGGAAGCATGCGTTTGCAAATGTGTTTTAATTTGTCATTTGTAGCAGTTGTTAATTCGTTTTTTTTTTTTTTTTTACATTACTTGTTTGTCTTGCATGTATGTCTGGTCCAGACCACCCCATACAGGCAGGCCCTCTTTCAGCGACTTAGTATTGGAGACTTCATATGACCAGTCAAGCAAGAGTGTGTCTGTCCAGTACAAAGACAAAGTTATGACTGCACTCTGAGTGTGTATGAGTCGCACAATGAGAAGGACAGCACTGGACCGCTAATGAAACCCACTGCTCATCCTGTCATCACAGCTGGTTCGATATCTGCATCTCATCCTGCACGTTGGATACTAACACTGTGTGTTTTAACCAATCCATTCATTCATTCATCCATCGATTCATCCATCCATCCATCCATTTATATCATTTTGCCATTTATGTGACTGGACTCAGCCCTGTAATTCTCCTCTAATGGAACAAAAGCAAATATTACAAAGGACTTGTTTTTTGACTTTTTGCTGGCTAACTTAGCTACTTCTCAGTGATTTTAGAAATCATCATTGATGAGACTTAGATGAATGTAGCATAATCTATTAGTTGCCTCGCTGGATTTGTTAAGCAAAGCTAGTTTTAATGTTTTTTGTTAGCGTATAACATGGTTTGCGGCTTATAGGATTTATTGCTGGTGCTTGTGTAAACAACTGCTACGCCAACGTTTACTTTGTATTAGCATACGAATTGCATCACCACCACCCTGCTGTTTACAATAACTCGCATCATATATCTTGGGCCTCCATCATTTTTTTTAATTACAAGTTCACTTCTCTCTTTATTATGCAACATCTTTCTTCTCATATTTTCAACAGCTGCAGTTTTATAGACAGTTGCTGTACTGTCTGTTTTGTCATTTGGACTATAGTTTCATTATAGCAGCATTAAAGGATGAGGTGTTTGTGGCTGTCACTGATTAGCAATTCATAGCAATTATTTGCAATGGAAAATTCAAATGGAAGATATAGAAACTGTTTCAGTGAATAAATTCACAGTTTACACTAAAACATACTAATTGTAGTACTTATTTTAAATCTATGAGATGTCATACACTAATATCTAACCTGCCATATACAAACCCGATTCCGAAATAGTTGGGACACTGTACAAATTGTGAATAAAAATAGAATGCAATGATGTGAAAGTTTCAAATTTCAATATTTTGTTCAGACTACATCATAAATGACATATCAAATGTTTAAACTGAGAACTTGATTTTAAATTTCATGGCATCAACACATCTCAAAAAATTTGGGACAAGGCAATGTTTACCACTGTGTGGCATCCCCTCTTCTTTTTATAACAGTCTGCAAACGTCTGGGGACTGAGGAGACAAGTTGCTCAAGTTTAGGAATAGGAATGTTGTCCCATTCTTGTCTAATACAGGCTTCTAGTTGCTCAACTGTCTTAGGTCTTCTTTGTCGCATCTTCCTCTTTATGATGCGCCAAATGTTTTCTATGGGTGAAAGATCTGGACTGCAGGTTGGCCATTTCAGTACCCAGATCCTTCTTCTACACAGCCATGATGTTGTAATTGATGCAGTATGTGGTCTGGCATTGTCATGTTGGAAAAGGCAAGTTCTTCCCTGAAAAAGACGACGTCTGGATGGGAGCTTCTGGATCATGTTAAGATATGGCCCTTTTTTTTTGACCTATAGAGTTTTAGCCGGCGACGGCAAAGGCATGGTGGATTGTGTTCACAGACAATGTTTTCTGGAAGTATTCCTGAGCCCATGTTGTGATTTCCATTACAGTAGCGTTCCTGTATGTGATGCAGTGCCGTCTAAGGGCCTGAAGACCACGGGCATCCAGTATGGTTTTCCGGCCTTGACCCTTACGCACAGATTGTTCCAGATTCTCTGAATCTTTGGATGATATTATGCACTATAGATGATGATAACTTCAAACTCTTTGCAATTTTGCAATTTTGCAATTTCTGAGAACCTCTTATCTGATATTGCTCCACTATTTTTCGTCGCAGCATTGGGGGAATTGGTGATCCTCTGCCCATCTTGACTTCTGAGAGACACTGCCATTCTGACAGGCTATTTTTATACCCAATCATGTTGCCAATTGACCTAATAAGTTGCAAATTGGTCCTCCAGCTGTTCCTTATATGTACATTTAACTTTTCCGGCCTCTTATTGCTACCTGTCCCAACTTTTTTAGAATGTGTAGCTCTCATGAAATCCAAAATTAGCCAATGACATTTCAAAATGTCTCACTTTCAACATTTGATGTTATCTTTATTTTATTGTGAATAAAATATAAGTTTGAGATTTGTAAATTATTGCATTCCTTTTTTATTCACAGTTTGTACAGTGTCCCAACTGTTTTGGAATCGGGTTTGTAAATTTCATAACAATGTACAAGGGTTCACCTCTAACTTTCATTAGTGCACTTTGATAGAAAATCTTTCTCAAATTAGATTTTTTTTTAATTATAAATAACAAATTTACAAAATAACTAAAAAACTAAATTAGTCATACTTACATACAGTATGCCATGTGTAAAACCATAATGCATGGATGCTCCCTACTCAGTAATATTTTTTATTTTACTTACTTTTAGGCTGGTTCTATAAAGTATGCCAAAATTGTGTTATATAAAAAATTAATTGTGCCCGAGATTCGCAACTAGTGGTGTTGCACCAGGAATATGGGTTGCATTCAGTAGAATGCATTGCAGTGGATTCATAAGACTGCTAGAAATGTCAGTGTTGCAATTAATATATATATCTTTTGTTTTTTAATATTCTTTTCTACTATAAATTATAATATATTGAAAAAAAAATTATTTTATAGAAAATGTTTGCTTAATGTTAGCCAACTTAAAGTAATCACAGGCTGACTACTATTGTACTATTCAAAAGATATATTTCCTTAAATTTGTTTCTAGAAGTTTTTATGTAGAACTTATAAGGAGCAGCAACCAATTGTTCAGCCTCCCTGAAAAAAATCATCCAGCATCCTGGGAAAAGCTTCATCATACAACTGTTGCTGGTTGAGACGATTTTAAGTGTGTGAAACCCCTTCTTTAGACACATCTATCCATGTATCCAAAACAGAGGGGATTTTATTACCGGAAATTATGGAGATGCACTTTTTTTGTTAATTCTTGTTCTGATGTGAACATTTATACCCATGTTCAGATGTTTCCAATATTCAATAGTATGCATACTATGTAATATTTTTTTAGTTTCCCACTGAGCAGCGCAGATACCCAAAGGTTCAGTGTGGAAGAGAATGAGACTCTTCTTTCCACAACACTTCACTACTGCTATCGTTGGCATGGATACGAGAAACAGGAAGTTCCGTGCCTGACTTTAACCAAACCTAGTAAGAATTAAAATAAAGCATTCATTTAAACTGCATGAATCCATTGAATCTGTCTGTGCAATGCTGACAGCTTTTTTTAATGTTTTAGAGCCATGGGACGTTTCTGCAGGGCACACAGAAGATCTTGACCGAGCTTTACGGAGTCCAAAACAGTTACAGCCAAATGCAATTCCCTGGCCAACACTTCACATCAACATTGATACAGTCAGTGTTGTATTAGTGTTTCTAAAGAGAAAAATATCTTAAAATTCGAGAGTTTCTGTTTAAAAAAGTGTCCCATTTTTTTTCCTATTTTACTGTAAACAGGCAGAAGAAAAGCTCCTGTCAGAGAAAAGCCTCCCTTCTTCTCCAGCTGGCATACAGGATCAGCGCAAAAGCAATATTCTCAGAGTGAGTCATCTGCAGCATTCCGATTAGAAAGTTCATTAAGATTAGTGTCTACATTTTGTTTAGTTTTTGCTGAATGGATTGTTAGTCACCCTTACAAAAAAAAATGTAATAACTTAGCAGCTAACCAAATGGTATCTCTCATCAGCTGCTGATGGGTTTTACAGCTAAAAAGAAAATCACTGGGTCCTGAGGACAGATGTCATAGGGTTAGAAATAATAGTTTACCTTTGAAGGACAGGCATTCTACCCTTCAGCTTCTCAGTGCAAAGGTTATTCTCGATATGTATTCAAGAAGCAGTGTTGCCTCTGAGAAATATTTGGCCCTCCTGTAATATTTATCATGTTAGGAGACTTTGCAATTGGTCGGTCTTTTTAAACAAAGTAACAAAGAGATACATCAATCACAAGGGGAGGACAGGTTTGGATGCAATGTCTACCTTGCAAAAAAGTTCCTCAGCTGCAACCATAATAACAGTCTCACTGAGAACAAGTCTAATACAGAGCAGGAGGCATTGTTAGCATTGTCTTTATTCAGAAGTAGTGTTCAAGATTCAGGCAAAGTCTTTGTGAACTTCCAAGCTAAAGCCATATCAACTCATTGCTGATTGTGGTCCTCACTGGTAGTACCAGACAGTCTGATTGAACAAGACACACTGGCCCAAACCTGCCACTCTGCCAATTACAAAAATTATTTTTCCCTTATGCCTGTTGTATATATTCAGTAGCTACGCCTACTTGTGCAACTTGGTTTTTAGTTGCCTTCAAATGAATAGAATTAACATATTTGGCACCCGCATCCACCAAACTCCTCCAGGAGCTTAGTATTGGATCTCCTCTTATGTTGGAGTCCCTTAAGGACTTTCTTTATAACTCTAACTAAGATGAAGAAGTGAAGTTGAACTGGTTTTTGCTAGTTGTGGGAGATCCGCATGCTTGGGGGATTGCCCAATGATTCTGGAGTGTTAAACAAGGTCAAATCATCCAATTATGTTACCCAGTCAAGTAATATTGAAGCATTTCTTGTTGTTGAATCTCTAAAACATTAGGGACATGCCCTACAGTACTCTCTGGACCAGATGGTCACTATTCAATCATTAGATCACATGATCTGTCAAGAAGGAAAGACACTTTTTACAAGTTAGTTTGAGGGACAAACTTACATTTAAAAAGAACAAATTTATTCATTCTTTATTACCACATTATCTGTGTAAAGCTGCTTTGAGACAATGTCCATTATTAAAAGCCCTTTACAAATAAAATAAGAGTTGAATTGAAAAATCAATAGATACAGGAAGCTCCCTGCATCTGTCTAAACAGATATGGACCACTGGGTAATGGACATCATTGCCTTGCCCTATCAGTAGGCAGGATGCTCAGCCGCTTTCATGACTGCATTTACTGTTGTTTTCTTGTCAGTCCTAAGCCGACTTGGTTTTTGATTGCATTATAGCTTTTTTTATCTAAGTGACTGCTGAGAGAGAGAGATTATGTATTTGCCTGTAGTTTTATGGACCATGTCTCTGTCATGTCCGGATCACCATTAATCACACATTTGTGCATGCATACATGGAATTTTCTGACGTTACAGTTCGTTACACATATAGTTTGTCACCCAGGGTTTGAGTTGGTGTATTGTCAGTGTTTATTGTCTTACGTGTGATTCTCGCTATAATGTATTTTATATAACCCCTGGTGGTCTAGTGTTGAGGATGCGGCGCTCTCACCGCTGCGTCCCGGGTTCGATTCCCGGTTAGGGAACCAACCCCAGCCATTAGGGTTGCACAAGCCAGTGCACTCTTAGTGCCGGTCCCAAGCCCGGATAAATGGGGAGGGTTGCGTTAGGAAGGGCATCCAGCGTAAAAACATGTGCCAAATCAAACATGCGGATCATGAATACGGATGATCCGCTGTGGCGACCCCTAATGGGAGAAGCCGAAAGAAAGTTTATATAACCTCATCAATTCTGAAAAAAATCTATTTTCCTGGCAATATACTACGTCACCCACATGAGGATGGGTTCCCTTTTGAATCTGGTTCCTCTCAAGATTTTTTTACACTGCTAGTTCAATCTTTAGGAGTTTTTTTTTTAAAGCTTAGGGACTTATTCATGATTTCAAAATGTGTTTCAAGCTGCTTTGGGACGGTGTTCTTTGTTAAAAGTGGTATACAAATAAAATTGTTGATCTGATAAAGAAAAGACAATGTAGAAATGTGTATATGTATGCACAGGTATATGTAGTTTGTATGTGCACATCTGTACGTGAAGGTTCTTAAAACCTGTATGTGTTTTTTTCCCCATAGCATTCGATGCACAGCGAGAATGCGAATTCGAAAGGGAATTGTTCGAGCGGAGACCAGAACAACAGGTATGTGTATGTGTACTTGGTTCTTGTTCGTCAGCATATTTTTTTTTCCCCCATAGAGCTACAGAATTGGAGAATTTAGCGTTTCTCCTACTCTAACACAATCAAGTCACTTCGTAATGAGCTTGATAATTAGGTGAAGAGCAAAATTGGGTGTGTTTAATTAAGGAGAATGTAACTCGCTGATACTATTTCCCTGCTGGAGTTTAAAAATCCGGGTAGAACCGAGTCTGCCATTTCTCACACTCCTTTTAACTCTGTGTGTTTCTGGCTGCTTTTTATTATTATTTTTATTCTTTTTTTTACAGAATCCCCAGCTCCTCTCAGGATTCGGTCTCCAGCAGCGCGACCATGGAAAGACAGCGAGTGGAGCGCCGCAAACGCCTTGTTAGGCAGTTCAGCTTGTGAGTAGTTGGAGTTAAATCTGTTGGTATGACTGTACTGAAGGAAGTACAGTGAATATTTTTGCCAATCTCTCATGTCTGCCAAGAAGACTTTTCTTTATGCTCTAGTGTGTTTTCTTTTTAATTGCAAGAAACATTTGAATTGCTCTCTACGAGGATGGTGTATATAGGACTAAACCTACACCTTTGTCTTATAGTAACCATAGTGATGAAGATGACCTCCCAGATGCTCTTGCAGCCATATCTTCTGAGAGCCAAAGGGGAAAATCAACATCGAACAGCTCATTGGACAAACAGGTCCAGCCACCAATCTACCCTCCGGTAAAGTTTATTCCACAATCAATTTATTCATCTTATGCTGTTGTTATTATTTAAAAAAATTATAAAAAAAAAGAAATGCTAGCATTACATTCTCTGCATTCTTTTATTAGCAAAAAGTCTCGCCGCTGGAACACGGCAACAAATCGCCGTTCTATAAAGGGTTAGTCCTTCATTTTCTTCCTTTCAGCGTTCCCATGAATGTCAGTATATTTCTTTTTTCCTTTTCTTTTTTTCTTCAAGGTTCCTTGTGCCATTTAAAGTTTTATAAAATTGCACAATACAAAAAAAAAAAAAAAACCCCACTGTGTATTGTGTGTCTGGATACTAAACCCTGTCTGGATGTTTATTTGATCTGATCACTTCTCCTTTGTCTTTTTGTTTGTGTTTAGCAAAGAAGATCTGAGGATGGATAGAGAAAAACTGATGAGAGCATTACTAATGACGGAGCTCTGAGAGACATTCATTCATGTTCATAATTGGTTGCACTGTAGTCATTTTCGACATCCACCTCATATAAAGTCTATTTTAAGTCTATTGTAAAGTTCACTCGTACAACACATATGTACAAATTCATGCTTCTGAAATGTATTATGTTATTCAAAATTGTTTCTTCAATGCACTTGTCCTCTACCAACGTCTTTTAAAGGGTACTTTGTTTAATCTTCACGCTTGTTTAGAGCATATTGTATGTGATTTATTGTAAATAACACATTGCACATGCCTACTGTACATACACTGTAAAAAAAAATCTTTCACACTCATTTGTTTTTTAACATTTTGAGGAAATGCTTTGCACATACACTATACAGTACTTTAAATTATTTTCATCGCTACAGTATCTCAATATAATAAACAAATACAGAATTACTAAATGAATTCTTTCTGGAGATTCAGAGGTCATTCTTGACTAAATGGATGATTACTTTTTGGATATGGAGACAGATGCAGATTTGGTGAGGATAAAATGTAATGAAAATGAGAATATATAGTGAGCATTTTCAGAAACGATCCAATGAAAATGATTTTCGGTTTTAAAAAAATGTCATAAATAACTACTACCACTTTTTTCCTTTTTTACTGCCTACTATTTTTTTGGTTTTTTTTGCCCTCAGGTATAAACATGACCTTGCAGATCTTGTCTGATCTTGTCTCTGTGTGACTGATAAAAGAACAAGCATTTTAAAATAACATCACAACCACAATCATGACAGGTTTCCCAGAAATATCGATTCATTGGGCATCAGCTGTTCGATGCTCTGATTGCTGTGAATGGTCTCACATGGAAACATAAAAGCAATTTCCCAAACACAGTTTATTCCTAAGTGTCACCCTTTCTTCAGTGGATGAGCTCACTGAGATACTATAGATTACTACATACAAACTGCTGCTATCAACACACTTAGTACAGTATACAATTCTATGCTCTGTATATGAAATGAAATAAATCGCACTATCTGGTGACATGCAGAAGCAGGCAGGTTCCCTTTAGAGTCTGGTTCCTTAAACGTTCTTCCTCATGTTGTCCCATAATTTTTTTCTTACCGCTGTCACTTCTGAATTTCTGTAAAGCTTTGCTTTGTAACACTGTCCATTGTTGAAAATGCAGTACGTGTTATATTGACTTGAAGTGAAGATGAAATCCTGTTTTAAAAGAAAAATAGAACTACCAAACAAGCAGACGTTATATAAGGAAAATCACTTGATGCCCACTGTAATATGTCAGTGGATCGTTGATGATTCGAGGCTGTTTGGTGACTTCGGGTTCAGAGGCTCTTATGAACACTTACATAGTCAATAATCACAGAAGGGAAAATATTAATTAAGTTAATTATTATTATAATAATTATTTATATTTAAAAAAAAAAATAATATATATATATATATATATATATATATATAATTATTATTATTATATATTATTTAATTTAACTGAAAATATCAGTTAAATTAATTATAATTATAATGACCATCTCAGTCTCACTGATTACTTGTGGTCTCCATTGAAGAGGCAGGAAATGGTCCGAAATCTCCCTACAATTATTTCCAATCTTGTTAAATACGGGTTCCAGGATGCGACTCAGTGCTGTGATTCTTTTAAGGGTCAAATTGGGTAAATGTTTTTTTTTTTTTTTTTTAAAGTTACTATCATTTTTAACCTCGTTAAAGGTTTAAAATGATGTGAATGCCATAAATGAGAAAACTGATCTCTAAAGTGAAATGAAAGTGCAAGTATTAGTCTCAACCAATTTGAAATACACACTAAAGCATTAATGTTCTGGCAGCCCACTAGATGGCAATTATGTGCTTTATTAGTGTTTTGCGGTGATGCAGAATCAGATGGGAAATAAGTGCTCCTTTAAATCTACTTGAGCATATTGCATTTTGATAAACAACATATCAAGTGTTAAAGAAATGAAATCAACAAAGACAAAAGAGCTGTTAACTTTTTATTTATTTTTTGTCATTTTAAGTTAACATAAAATACCAAAATAAAATAACACTTTCTCATAAAAATGCTAGCCAAACAAACAGCCATCTGATATGGCATAAATTGAGATTTTCCTCTTAAAATTAAGTAGTGCTTTTTGTACTACTTCCTGTTGGCACGTCTGGGAAGAAACTCAGTGGAGCTGAATCTTTCAAATCGTTTTTAGAGAACAATATTTGAAACCTACATGTTATAAAAGTATCGTTTTTCTCAAAAATGTACTAAAAAAAAGCAGTGAGTACAAGCTGTGGTAATCAAGGCCAATAAAAAAAAAAGATGCCTGAGCACTACAGACATACAATTCAAATCATGACATGCACTAACAAAAATGATCATTTGAAATACATGCGTGTATCTCTGTTCTGTTGGGCCCAAATCTCTCGTTGAGCACACACAACATACATACATACACACACACACACAATGATTATTGCACTCACTCACGCACACGCTCTTATAAAAACATCAATAGATTTACATCAATTAAAACTAATGGTAACAAGTGTTTTTCATATGTTTGAGGATGACACTTGCATATTTAAATGATGAGACACAACAGCCACACACGCAACTCAACACACATTTTGAGTACAGTAAGTACTGGTTGTTCCTGTTTCTGACCCTGAACGGTATTTTTTTTTTTTTTTGGCGAAATGATTAAAGCAAACTTCTGGGAGCGACGACACCTGTGCTCCAAACCTACTGCACTCTGCCACGCAAGGATGTGGCGTATCTTGTAAACATTTCATGTTACATAGCTCTTTGAACTTCATCATGGAAGGTTCAAAAAAAAAGGAAGAGGGAAAAAAAAAAATAAAAAATAAAAATAAAAAAAATAAAAAAAAAAAGCAGAGTCAAGCTTCAGTACATCTATATGCATTGCCACATACTATCTGTAGAGTCACATCGGCTGGGATAAAGGCAATGAAAACTGAACAAGCCAGTGACTGACACACACACACACACACACACACACACACAACCACACTCACTCCTAGAGATCTCTACAGAAAGATGTGCTTTTTTCTAACTATTTGGTAGAAAAGTGGAATAATAGAAGGTTTGATTCAATGCAGATGGCAAAAGAATGCTCATTCTGATTTCACTTTTTCCTGAGCGATTATTCTTTCCAATACGTACACACACACATATAAACACACACACACTCAAAACAAAGGCACAGAGAACTCTGACAAGATCTACTACTTGTCTATGAGTAGAATATTACTGAACTCATATACTAACGCAGTGTGCAATATTTACAAAAAAGTCAAATATAGTCTTTTTTTTTTTTTAAGTTCACATAAATAGCTAGAAAGACAATACATGCTATGTTTCCGAGGGCAAAACTTTTACAATAAAGGGATGTGGCTTCATGACTGGCACAGCCTATATTAACTGCAAGTCCAGATAGGCTCCTCCTCCGAGACTCTGATCTGCAATAGGATGTTTGGCTGAGAGCAGGGGGGGCAGAGTAACCAAGGCTTCACTGTTGCTGGGCTGTGAGAGAAAGAAAGAAATATTACTATTTATAACTTGCACAGCTAGTTTAACCTCAGCACCGGCTGAAAACCTCGTTAACAAATCAGTGTCATTCATACGCACATGTTCCTATATAACATTCAGCAAGCAGCATTACAGTCACTTTATAACCTTCCCTTTAATGTGACTATTAAACCAAGTACACATATAAATTAATGTTTTTGTATATCTGTGGTGCACCGGATGCAGTGCATTAAATCGTTTGTTTAATCATTCGTTTCTAATTAAACCGATCCCGATGAGAATTCCGGGGCAACAGTGGTTGAACAGCTAATTCAACAGAAAATAAAATAGAAGTCATTTTGGATTATGTTTCTTTTGTTCCTATGCAACAAACTAGGAAATTAAAGAGTTAACCAAACAAATATATAACAGATAAAACTTTAATATAAAACAGATATTAAACTTTATTTTTATTTAATAACCCTCCCTTTGCATCAATAACCGCTTGACACACACTTGGCATCCAGACAGTCAGTTATTCCCAGAGGTGTTTTTCTAATCCAGTTCATCCCAGAGCAGTACAATAGGGTTTATTTCCGGTGCATGGGCAGCATTCTTTGATAGAAAACACTCCAGGGACTGTTTGCTCTCTAAATAATGCTTACAGAGCCTTGATGTATGCTTCAGGTCATTGTCTAATTGTATGGTGAAATTAGTTCCAAATAGCTACAGTCCAGATGGAATTGCATGGTACTGAAGTATGGAATGGTAGCCATTGCTTCAGTATCCCTGGAAAAAGTATCCAATGTGCACGGCTCCAAAACAACCCCAAACAATTAAGCTTCCACCTCCAAGTTTGACTGTAGATGTGAAGCTGTCTGCTAACATATTGTCTCCTGTTTACTGTCTTATGTAAGTTCTTCTTTTTGAGCCAAAAATGTCAACTTTGGACTCATCTGTAAACAGAACTTTCTTCCAGTCATTTACTGTCCAATTCTTGTGTGTTTTAGCCTTTTATCTAGTTTCTTTCATATAAACAAAAGAAACATGCTTGTGTCTCAAAAACAATAAAAAATAAAAGACTAGGTGTTTCCACGTGACAGGTAGTGTACAGTATGCTAATGCTTATCACTGTTGAAGTTTTGAACTGAAGTTTAACTCCATAAGGTTGCAAACTTGTGTATATGTGCTGGTTAGCTTCAAGAACTTCTTGCTGATCACAAATGCATTTTTAAATAATTTCAGGCTTCTGCATCTTTTGTTATAGGTTAATGTTTTTGCTATCTTGTATTAGATCCAATAACCTGCAGTTTCAATGCGAAATCGAAAACCAAAGCTCTTCCTAGAGATCAGCTGGCGGAAATTATTCCAATCATTTTAATGCTGGCATGCTTTTTGAAACAAATTATTCAGTCACAATCACAGGCATTTATACGCATCATCCAATTTAAAATACAACCTTTGACCCATTTCAAACTGTAAACTAATATGTGACACTCAAAATATGTTTGTGAGTGTACAGCTGCTATGACCGATTTGTTGAGCTCATTCAAAATTTTAGCTCTTTTTCATTTGCATGTAAATGTTACATTTAGTTTTAAGATGAGTACTCCTACTAATATTTATGTACCACTTTCACTGTTCCAAATATGAGAGAAGCCTGAGGAAGAGCAGAGATAATAAACCAGAAGAATCGTGTTTCTGCAGGCCAGTGTACCACACCCTGTATAATGTATGTGAGGGAGTCCAGACCAGATGAACCTGTTCAGCTTTATGAAGAAGCTCCACTGAAACTTTTAAATCTCTACTGCTTAACACCACAGGCCAGAAGACACACCCAAGTTTTCTCTGCATCGAAGCCCTACCCTAAAAACACCCAACGACACACACCTTTCATTTTTCACTGAAATTTTAGGATTGAAAGTTGAATAAGGACAGCACTAGCTTATTGAGCTCCATGATGAATAGTTTTGGTTAAAGCTTTCCTTCAGACTTCCAACCGCTCAGATTTAGAAAAGTTCTTATAACTAATCTGAACAACAAACAACCAGAAGAAAATCAGATAAAAAAATACACATTTCCTATATGCTTTGTTGAATACTGAGCCACATGGCCTTTGATCAGAAGGCAGTAATTTTGAATACTTCCCAGCTGTCCCTGTTGAACTCTTGAGCAATCTTTGGTCACTACTTGTTGAATTGTCGAACACTGATCATCAGCTTCATCATCATCAAAAACCACAGGATAAATAATCCAACCCTTGTAAGAGTTAGGGTGTAAACCAATTTGTAAGGGTGTGGGTATAAGCTCCTGACTGGTGCCCTATTCCACCCACCTGATAAGCCTGCACCATACTGAGAATTTCCTTTACTCCAGTATAGGAATGAGTGGAGGTGTGGCTCTGCATCCTGATCAGTGCTGCATGTGGGTTGGGGAGGACAGAGCCAGGTGTGTGTGCATTTGCCGGGAAGAAGCCAACATTGGGTGGAGAGCCTGGGGGGCTAAAGACAAAGTCATTTTAAAGCAAGGAGTACAAGTATTGCAATAACCGAGTATGTCATTTCATATTTTTTTTGCATTATAAATAACAAAAGACAAAGACCAGCACGAACCATTTATTTAAACAAACACATATCCATTAAATAAAGTGACCTTTTTCAACTTTTGTCGACTTATTTCATAGACGTTAGTTTATTTTAAAGTTACCCTCAATGCTGTTCAACTACGTGCTGATAGTGGTGTCAGATATTCACCTCAGATTTTAGCTTCATATCTACCTTAAAAGAGGGATGCAGTAGCACTTTAGTCCTTTATTCTGTCCAGCTCTCTCACCTCCTTATTTGTACATGCTGCTCCAACAGATAAGGTTCCAAGGATTCACCTTTTATGTTTTGTTAATACTAATGCCGATACCTTTACACTTGTCATCTAATAGATTGCTAACAAGCCAATTGGAATTTGTGCTGTAACAGCACATTCCACACTGACACTTTAAATTCAGAAATTTCTCAGACATCCTTTAGAGTTTGCTAACCCTAGACACTTTTCTCTGTTGGACTTTCAAATAATATGATGTGCAATGTTGATTATTTGATAGTCTGCATGTCACTCGAAAATGAGAAACTCTTTTTGTTTTTACAAGCTAACATTGAAACCTGACTGTTGTAGCTTCTGTTCAATAGTTTCTCCTAATAAAAGTCATTGTATCTACACAAGCAATGACCCACTGTAACATCTGGAAGTATCCTCAAACTTCACAAGGAAAATTACAATAGCTAAATTTACAAATTATTTGAGTAAATATACATTCTTTTCCTTCTTCTTGGGTAGAGAATTGGGTTTGATAATCATCAACATCTCAATGCTAAGCCACAAACTCCTATAACAAATGATTCCTATTTCATCCTGAATCGTACAGACCTACGTCAACCTTACTCTCATTTGATTTATTCAAATACAGTAGGTAACCCATCCAGTCCTCCCACACACATTTCCGTACAGGGGTTATAAGAACTGGGCGTGAAAAACACACACACACACACACACACACACACACACACACACACACACACA
>JAAIIK010000023.1:7061413-7081225 GCA_014706435.1 Silurus glanis
ACACACACACACACACACACACACACACACACACACACACACACACACAACACACACGGAATACACACGGAACACAGTAACACACCCAGCTACTGCATGCTGTTCTGGTTGCGCAAGTCTTTCTTGAAGGCTGTGACAGGGTCATTATGTTCAGCATTTTCAGAGCTCTGTAAAGCTGCCTCAAGCAAAGCCACAGTTGCAATGAAAATGTTTTAGAATTGTACAAAATAAAAGTTTTAAAAAAGCCAAGGTTCTTTCAACTTTATACTCAGTCATGCTATTCTTTAGTAAAACTAAACTACTTTTTAAATGTTATTTTTATAAATTATAAATTGAGATTAGCAATGTATTTTTAAAGAAAGATAAATATTCTGCTATTTACTATTAAATGACTGACAGCACATTCAACCCACGTCTTTTATAACTTTGTGATAAGTGTAATTAGTATAATAGGATTATTATGTCAAATGTTAATAAAAAATAATGCATCATCCTCTAATGGAAAAAATATGAAGAAAATAAGAAAATAAACATCAAGTAAGTAAGTAGTCAATTAATGTCAGCATTATCGTTGCACTGTTGTTGCTCTTTTGGAACGCAAATAAAAAATAACTCATGCCAGGATAACAGGGTCTTATTATAGTTCATTAGGTCTGAAAACTACTATAACTGACAGGCTGCAATAATATAACACATCTGAGTCATTTCCTCAAGGCCTTTAGCAGCATCTTCATACCAGACACATGTTCAGTAACAATTGATATTGGATCAAAAGTCGAAAGATTTATAGTCCAGTGTCCAGTGGCAGTGCAAGTCTTAAAAAGAGCTTCATAATTCCTGAAAATCTTTTTTTTAAATATTGCAAAAATAATCCACATCACTGTAGATGTTTCACTATTTGCCTGACACCAAAGCTTATTAAATCATTGTATGTAAGAATGAAAAGGTGATGAGAATAAAGTATTTATCGAATAAAATACACCCAACAAAGAAACTGTCCAACTTTAAAGCAATAAAACACTTAATATATAATGAATATTTCAACACATTTAGTCTTTAGTTCTTATTCTTCTTTTGGCTTCTTGGGTCTCCACAGCGGATCATCCGTCTCCATACTACCCTGTCCTCTACATCTGCCTTTTTCAAACCAATTAGTCAACACTTCAAAAAATCTAATAATGTAATTTATCCCAACATAAATATATACACAAAATAAATGTCTAACCAGAGTTTACATGTGCAGTATTTGTTATTATATAAACAAAAACGATATGCACACAAATCTTCTGTACTGGTCGGTGCTTCATTGTCACTGTGTCTACTGTCTTACTGTCTTGTGTTTTTTTTGCACTAAATGTTGCACATGCGCACTTTATGTCATGCACCTTCGTAAGGTGGGGATGATTGTTTCGTTTTACTCTGTACTGTTCTTTATATGGCTAGATTGACAATAAAAGCCTAATTGATTTGATTTGACTTGACAAAACCAATTATATAGCCATCAAATGTAAAACCACCATCAAAAAGGTTTTTTCCATTAATATGTAAATGTAAATGTAAGGTGAAAAGGAATACAGATCAGTGTGAGATACTGAGTGGTACAATTTCTTACGTTATTTACAAATGTGCAACTATGATGGGAAATACGATTTCAACAAGGAGGCTTTGAAGTAAACTTCCCAAAAATTGTTCTGCTCTTTAATTATGATCTTATCTTGATTTTTATCTATTGTAAAAACACTGTTAAACACAGTGATGGTACTACGCTAATCGACGTAAATTAGTGAAAAAAATCTAATACTGTTTCAGAATTATAAAGTGACTTTTCATTCTCATATAATTATATATTAGTTAATATTCATTCATACATTAATCAACAACACCATGATTTTCAAACAGATTTCTAAACACTATTGAACAGCATTTTATTGAACAAGACTTATTTAAGGCAATAAATGCCTTTTAAAATGAAGTAATTTTTCTGTAGCATCGCCTATTCCCATGATTCGAACAAGTGGCAGGTCATTTTTAAGCAAACCCGTGCAAGTTTTGTATCTCTCAATGTGCCTGCGAATGGTTATTTTTCATCTTACCTTGGATAGTAGGCGGTGTAGTTTACATACATCTGGTTGTTAGCTGGGTAGAAAGGAGCTGGCGCTAGTGGGCTGGGACTCAGCAGGAACTGGGAGGGGTAAAGAGCTGCTGTCTCCAGAGGAAGAACTGCCCCTGCAGGAAGCACTGCTCCAGCAGGAAGTAAAGCCCCCGCAGGAGGGAAGGAGTAAGATGCAGGAGAGAGACCTGAAATTGCGGAACATTAATGAAAGTTTTAAGTACTACAATCTAAAATGAAGTACATCCCCCATCTATTCAAAGTGACTATGTAACGGCCATAGTTAGTATTTTGTTAAAATTGTGTTTTGGACCATAACAAATCATGCCAGTTCATACTTTAGTTTAAGATTTTTTTTTTTATTGCACTAGTTACTGTTTACTATCACACTGGTGCTGTTTAGCTGTGTAAAGTGTCTATAGAGACCCACTGCATACTTCAAAAAAACTGTGATAGGACATGTTAAAGGTCCCATTCTAAACAGCTCAGGCCAGCATACACCTTTACCAAACTATTAGTCTCTAGTAACTTATAACCTCTTGAAATAACCCTGTTCATTGTTTGTTGTCAGAAGATCATGCAGTAACCCATGCACACAAACAATGAACTGCAAAGTACTGTACTCCAAATCGGTCTTAACCTGTACTGATTTATGTTCTCACTGAGTTAAAATCCTATAGTCATTCAACTCGACATTCAAAATTCTTTTTGTTTTACAGAAGTGTGCAGCCTGGACTAAACTTCCCTCAACAATCAGTGACTGTCACCATCATTCAACGACTAGTTAGGTGTTCTACCCTCCTCCACCCACCTTCCCAACAACATGCACTTACAGAGCCAAAGCAAAAGTGGTGTCTGTGAGAGTTTAAAATGTAGTTTCTACAGGTCTGAGTGTTTGTTGTTGGGTATTTTGGGGTCAAAAGGTTTGTAACCTGATAATCTGGTCTAGATAATAACTGAGAGGGGGTGAATCATATACTGCACCAAAACAATCTCTCTACAAGTTTTTCCATTTCAAGTGTTAACGCTTGAGGTTTTGCATCATGCAAACATAGTGCCATACAATTTACAAAACAGATGAACCTTAATCACAAGATTCATTAAAAAAATCAAAGACTTATAATAATCCCAAATCGAACCCAATTTAATGCCCCACCCTTCACAGCTGGAAAATGAGTAAATGTGAAATCAGTCACCACAAATAATCACAAAAAAGAAACATCCACCAGACAATTTCACTCCTGTCTGGTCCCACTTTCTGTGTTCTTCTTGTGCCATAGACATCTGAGTGAGAAGGAGGAAGGGAGCAAGGAAAGGAGGAAGAGGAAGGTGTAAAGCGCCACCTACCCACAGCTGAGAGAAGCAGCCCCGCAGCCCATTAGCACTTACGTCGTAACTTACATGGCGGCGGCGAAAGGCCACTCCTTGAGAGCGAGCCACCCATTAGCACCACGTTCATCTCCTGTGCTGAGCAGGCGAATACCTCCACATAGCGTTCCTTCATGCTGCGCTTGTGGCAGCGCTGAGCTGTGGCATGTGCCCTTTCCGCTGACCGCATCTGTATGAACGCATCACCTGATGGACGGCCCTTAACACAAACACACACAAATGCATTGAAATTAATACAAACAACATAAATAAAAAAGGCCCAGGATATACTATTTTAAGCACTTTTAAAAACAAAAGCCTATAATGCATTCCTTTCTGTTTAATGTTTTTACATTTTTACTTTGATCTGGATGTAGATTTTTTTGAATGACATTATGAATCCTTTGAACCTTATCAACCCTCAAATCAATTTTTTTTTTTGTACAATATCAGTTAATAGCCAAATTAACAAAAATAAACAAAAAAGGGTACCTGCACACTTAAATGGAAAAACAAACCCATATAGGTTCTATTTACAAAACATAACACTCAATAACTGACACAAGGGGGCTGGGCTAAATTTTTTTGGACCCCTGATTTATTAACAAATTTTAAACTCAGAAATTTTAAACCTTATGGTGAACTTTTATCATTTTAGTTTTTTCATACATACTGTATTCATCTGGAGCACACATGATAATTTGCATAAGAATGAACATCTCTGAAGCCTCTATAGCTATAAATATTCAGTGGTGGTCGAAGTACACAAAGCAGTTCTCCCTTTAAACTTTCACTTGAGTAAAAGTATAAAAGTATTTGCCTTCAAATGTACTTAAGTTTTCAAGTACTATGACTTATTACGGCTATAATGTTCCTATTATCATTTTTATCACAAGACTCTTTGCTTAATCAACTCAGTTTATGTGAAAAGACTCTTTAATCTTAACACACCGATCTATTAATAGAATGATATTAATGAGTTAAACACTGATTAATAACTAATAAATTATCATGAGCCCAAAACCTTCTTTTCAACTACTTCCACAGAAATCGCACAAATAAGACCACAGGTGTTGTGGCAAGTTAGAGTCAGGAGTTTCTTCCATCATTTATTACTCTCAAAATCTTGTGCTTAATGTTGAACTGACACTGAACTGTATGCTCATGCTAACCACCAAGCGGCAACGGGGGTTCTAGCTTGAATGAGGCCCTGGGTGAACCACGCCATGACCCAACTTCTCCCCCATTGATTAGTTTTGAGGTTTGAAAAGCTCTTCTCTCCTTCAGCTATGTCACTGAATGAGTAAGAATATATTCTCGGAACAGTCTACAAATCTGGATATATTTTTGAGAGCTTTTTTAACAAAGCTCTCAAACACTCAGAACCAAGAACCATTAAACTCATTGGCTATTTGGCATAAGATACATACAACATCTATATCCTTATAATATGTCTTTTAAATTAGCCTTTTAAGCTGCACTGGAGAGTCACATTTCTGAACTCAGTTCAGAACCTTTTCAGTACAATTACAGAAAACATTTATAACATCACCTCAATTAAAGGTAACCAAATCAATAAGTGCTAGTTAGGTTGTAATTGTTTTGTTGCTACACACATTATGATAAACTACATACTATAAAGTATAATGTTATGCAAGCTAAAAGAAATATTGTTGCTCTATGCATAAGAGCATAGCAGCAACACAGCATAACCTAAGTACTATAGTGTTATTAGCCTATTTTTATTTAATGCATTACCCAATACTACTCTTAAAACGAGATGAGTGATAGAGCTGCATGCACACCTTTATCTTTTGCATGTTTCCCCTTATTTCTTTCCTCTTTTTTTCTGAATTTGGCTCCTAAGGGTTTAGACCTTTTTGTCATCCATAATTGTAATTTGGGTTCAGCTCTCCTTATTGACGTGATGTCACCAAACCTCCGCCTCTCCTTTCTGAGTGTATGAGTGAGGGAACTTCTCCGGGTGGTGAGTGCAGACTCCTATTCCCGGCCAGGTTCATTGACCGTGGCATGATACAATAATTGATGCAACCGTACAAATAAGCGGTAAAAATAAATAAATACTTACATGCATACATCAATATATCTAAATCACAATCGATAATTTTTTGGCCGCCCCAAGGCAAGATGCCTCTCTGCCTCTTATGTCGCCTAAATGCGCCACTGCCAAGCAGCAATCAAAACCAGTTTAAAACAGAGTGTGCGCTCAACCTTAATTGGTGGCTTGCTGTGTGTTTGACCAGTTACGTTTTTAACTATTCATAAATAAAAATGAACGACTGATTTTGCAGGATGTAGTTGAGTAAAAAGTAAGATATTTGATTTTACTGAAATGTAGTGAAGTAAAAGTAAAAGTCTCCCCAAACGGAAATGCTTGAGTAAAGTACAGATACGTGAAAAAACCACCACTGTAAATAGTTATATAGCTTTGTATAGCTACAACACATCTAGCCACATCATCTGAATATGACAATGAAAAAAGAACAGGTATGTATAAACAGGTATGGATAAACGGAAAAGATAAAATCAACTGTGAGAGCATTACATACTCATTCTTAGTCTCAGATACTTAGTTAATAGAAGAACCAGCTATCCCGAAGGCCCCTATGTATGTCAAGTTGAAATGACGATTTGATGGTTTTCTTGAACAATACGATATCGAGCATACAGATTTTGGGGGCTATGCCATGTCATGCATATGGTAGTTGAGAAACTCGACACATGAAGAAGCTATGTTATCAAGTGACTGTGACTGATTATTACAAACAACACATGCCCAAGCTGATTCTGTCAAAGATAAATTACTTTAAGGAGTGACAATCTTCTTTCTGTAGTTGTGGAAACGGTCATGAAATTTTAATAGCACCACTGTAGTGCTGGACAACAGATATGAAACTATAGAAAGTATGTGATTATTATAATGTCAGTAAGGGTGCTTTGTCTTCACACAGCCTCCATATGCTAATACCTTAACAATAAAAACATTTTGTGTGTTTGTGTTTGTCAGTACCTGAGATTGTAACATAAAAGCAATACTGAATATGGGATCTAAGATGTCATGTGTAGTTATGTTTGTTACCTGCTGATTGAGAACCATGTGTACTCCATGTGGTTTAATATCAGCCGTGTATTCGCCTAGGAATAGCAAGATGTCTTGAACATTAGCGTCATATGGCAGACCTCTCAATCTCAGACAGTCTCTCGTTCCAGCTATGCCAGCAACTGGTGATGGCAAAAATGCAGGCTGGGCCATTATGGGCAGGATAGGTGAGGGGGCCACTGGAATTAGTGGAGCCGAAGAATATCTGTTCAAAACCTGACACATAGAGATGAAAAATATAGTGAAACAAAACTTTTCCATACAGAAAGAAATGTTAGCAAAATGCACTGCTCACTGTAGTTTTGAATCTGGGCCAAGAGGATACCAATGTTTGCTTTTTGCAAGTGGTAATAAAATAAAATTACATCACCCTGTGTGTGTGGTTGTGTGTGTAAGTGTCTGTGTCTGTGTGTGTGTGTGTGTGTGTGTGTGTGTGTGTGTGTGTGTGTCCGTGTGTGTGTCTCTTGGACGGTAGAACTAAACTTAATAAACACACAACTTCTATGTTTTAAGTAACAGCAAAAAGACAAATGTACACAGAAACACACACATGCACACATCCACAAAGTTACTGTATGCATCATTTACCCGGATTGCAAACTGCCAAAGGTATGAATTCAGCACTTTTCTTTTCCTTCTCTTAAACAAAACTAGTAGATTTACAGTTTTGTAGATTCTGAATGTTCTAAATCAAACCACTGCATTAATAACCAACTGCTTTATTTTAATATAATTTACTTTGTTGTTCCGTTTGCCAAAATGAATAGGATAGTTCATAACAGAACCTCTATAAATTTATGTTGTGAGACAGAGGGTTTGTTTCAATCTAAATGCATAAAGTCCTGCATCCCTTTGATTCTACTTTAATTCTTTTAATTTAGCCCAAATAACAACAAAAACCATGCTGCCAACTTTGTGACTATGTAACTAAAGTGTCTAGCAACTTTTAGAGCTAGTAGTAGCAGCAGTCCTGCACTCTTTATGACTTTTTCAGCTCACGTCACAGTTACACTCGAAACTGTTAATTATATGAGATGAGAGAGCAGGCTCACTCACCAGCACTGCTGAAAGCCTGACTGATTTGGTTTTGTTGACCAAGTGTTTGCCCAATTTGGATGAACAATTGTTACGGTTTATTATTTCCCATTCTATTCCACGTCTTTTCAGACCTTCAATGTTTTCCCGAAAGCATCTTCATGTCATATGTCCTCATATGCAAATAGTAATAATGATTTAACCAATATGAACATTCATCTATGAGATCATCTGGTGAGTTGTATTAACTTACTTCAGCATGCATTAGTTATTTTCCACTTAAGATTATTTCCACTTGAGGCATTTATATTGATGTTAACTGAAACTGTCTCCACTCCGCAGTGCAGTCTAAGTGAAAATCATTATAACTTTGGCACATATTGGCACAAGAAAATGATCACTGTGTTTTCCCTTTTGAATGTGTTGTGTGACTACAAGCTGCATAAATTATATGGGTTTAAAACAATAAAACATTTCTTTGGCTGCCATCAAACTCTTAGGCTTGTTAATGATTAATGATTAATAAGAAATAAGAATGTTTATCAGCTTTGCCAGTGTTTTTCTTAGTGAAAACTACTGCATCTCTGCTTATTTTTGTTCTTTTTGCTCTTTCCAAGAGATGCCTAAGTGCCACCATTAAATTAGAAACAATGAACAGATTTCTCAAAGCATGTTTGTATGAGAATAAATATACTTCAGTGTTTGTCAATATAACTGAGCGCAACAACAAAATATCAATATTCGTCAAGAAAGATTCTTGTTATAATCCCAGGTTCATTGGTAGGTTAGGAAAGAAACAATGTTGACTAAGTACAGGTGTGTCACAATTCAGAGCTGGATTATCACAGTCCTGCACATTTACGTAATATCCTCTCTGCAACACACTCAGATCAGCCAAGCAATTAGACCAACGTGTAGCTAACGAGTCAAATCAAGTAAGAGCAGGTAAAGCACTACACTGTGTTGGCTTATGTTTAAACAAGTTCTCACACTTTTAATAGCCAGGGACCACTTTGTAGTATACATTAATAATATTGTTTTTAACTGTTAATGTTTAAATTAAGTTACATGACCAGTCTAATGAGTATTAGAATTCGGTAATAAAAATGATATCTTTAATAATGGATAGGTAGTAATTTCTAACACTGTACCAAAATACCAAAAAACAATAATACACTGGATGCTTTATTGAACCAATTTAAGACCCAGTGGTTTAAACAATTTTTATGGTATAATGATTCTAATGTTCAATACCGTTTTAAATTATTCAATCAATAAATCAGTAAAGCCAGCTTAAGCACATTTTGTTAAGTAGTCTCATAATGAATTACTTAATATAAGTGCTACATGCTCACCAAACATAACAGACCGTAAGAATATTGGTACAAACCTGTTGCACTTCTGCTGCTGTGCTCTTAAACAGCTCGATGTACCTCTTGCCCAGGATTTCCTTGTGCTTCTTCAGTGCGTTCTCTGCATACTCTTCACAGGAGAACAAGACAAACGCGTCCCCGGTGGGCCTGCCATCAGGGAAGCGCACAAATAGAATACCCTCTGTGCCATCCGTCACTGGGCATGATGGAGAGAAGAACTGCAGCACCTGCTCAGCTGTGGCAGTAAACGGTAACCCCCGCATGCGTACAATCACCTGGTTCTCCCGTGACAGGAATTTTGCGACTTCATTAGAGGTGCCTGTTTATGAAATACAAATGTAATGTGTTTGTTTTATATACAGCATTACTTCTAACAAAAGTACACAAGAACCTGTAAACGCACTGTGTCTTTACCTCCTGCTATTTTTAAGAAGTCTTCACCAGTTGCTTTATAAACCTGGAACACAAAAGTACAATATTTTCTACACACATAGAGTATGAAATGTTTTCAAGGTAAGTGCCTTAGGTTTTAAAGTTACTTAAATATTTTCGATACGAAAGAGATGGTTTACGCTTAACTGCAATTATTGCATGATGTGGTGTAGTTCATTTTTGTGGTAGGTAGACTATTTTGCTTTGCTTCTTTGAGTGGTCAAGTGAATAAAACAATGCCCATATTTTTGTTAGTACAATGTAAAGAAAATATGGCACCTGTTTGAAGGATAATGTGACCAAGCACTCATCTGCCACACAGTCATCTTAGTTATATATTTAATATGGCCGTGAAATGGTATTTCACAAACTGAAATTTATAGCACAAAACGTAACTTATTGCATGACCGATTGTGGTGACATCATCAAACAGTGCACTGGATTTAATACTACTCTTTACCCAAATCTGATAACACGCATGTAGAACTGCTTAAATTTATGGTCATTATCGTGTAACTAGACACCAACATTTATGGCAAGATCTGCCTCATATACACTTTTCCTGTACAACTGTCCAAGTACAAAATAAGTCCACAGTCACGTCTGAGATCTGAATACTGGACAATTGTGGTATTTTATTAACTGTAACTCAACTTTAAATATGCTTCTAGCTGAACAATGAAAAACATTGTTTGGATGGCAAAATGCACATAATAACTTTAGCAAGATAACAGGATGTAATAACACAATGTTAACACTAGACTAAATATAACACTAATTTGTATAAAGATTTTGTGTATTACTGATGGTTGAGAAAATGCACCTCAATGTATCTTGAGCCCATGTGATGTTTATGTCTCTGCAGCGCCAGGTCCCGATGTTCTTCACTCTCAAACCGTACGAGTGCTTCACCATTCCTTCTCCCCTGAGCATTCAGGCACAAAGCAGCACCCCCTCTACACACACACAGACACACACACACACACACACACACACACACACACACACACACACACAGACATACCACTCTATGATTATGTGGTCTCATTTGGAAGATTTGTGTAAATTTTATTAATAATTCAGCACTGCTTTGACACTGTTATGTACAATCTATTCATGTTTTAAAACATACTTGGCAATGTTGAGACCCCTAAAGAAGCGTGCAACATCCTGGTCTGATGACTGCCAGGGAAGGCCTCTGGCCCTGATCACAGTATTGTCATCTATCCGCTCCATCTTGCTGCTGCAAACACACAGCATAGCATGCAATAATTTAAAGATCAAGTATAATACAAAGTGTAACAGTTTGTAACGCTATAAAAAAAACGCTACATAGACCTGTTAAAATAAACTCTTACCATGGACCAGTTTCAAACTTCTCATTTACTTTTTCAGGGAATGAGAACATTGGACCTGCAATAAAATTGTTAAGATTAAAATGAGCCTTTAAAAATGAGTTTTGAAGCATTTCAGTTGCTGTATGTATGTGAACGTCTCTGAGTTTGTATAAGTGTGCCACTTACAGACAGGCTCCGAGATGAGTGCTAGAGCAATGCTGGACATCTGATGAACCTTGAGTGCAGTAAAGTTAACAGAATCCATCTCCACATTCAGGTCTGACCAGGCATGCAGTCAAGGAAAGCTACAAAACCCTATTCACCTGACTATTACATTAACATTTATAGCATTTGGAAGACGCCCTTATCCAGAGCAACATACAGCTGAGCAGATGAGGGGGCCCGCAGTGGCAGCTTGATGGTGCAGGGATTTGAACTTGTGACCTTCTGATCCAGACTCCAATGACTTAAACTTACTACCTCCCTACACAGTATGTATGAATGATAATGTGAAAAAAAAAAAAAGAGCAGGATCATTTCTTATTAAGAAACACAAAACTAAATAAATTATGACCACTAATGTGTAACCTAATGCAAACATGGTCCACTGAAAAGGAAAATTCACCTTTATGTATACGTTTATATATACTGAAGCGTGCAAGTCCATGTGTGTGTGTGTGTGTGTGTGTGTGTGTGTGTGTGTGTGTGTGTATACAGTATGTGTATGATGTCATTAGGTAGGTGTGGCTGGCTCAGCTTGTTGGCTAAACATTCTTTGCTTTCTCTTCCAGGCTTATTGGGCCCACACTATTGTCCCTCTATTTGCATTTCAAAACCTTAGTCTCCTGCAGCCAACACCCATCTCCACACACACACACACACACACACACACACACACACACACACACACACACACACACACACACACACACACACACGCGCACTTGCTTTAGCATGCTACCTCTTACAGACTGTCAACTAACTTCTGTCTTTAGTCTGACAGCAATTCTAGATATATAATACTGCATTAAACCACTGACTCAAAACATAATCTAACTTTTAATAAAACATAAAATGTTTTTTATATATATAAATATAAAAAACACGTGTGTGTGTGTGTGTGTATATATATATATATATATGTCCATTATATACATATAAAATGCTTATAGACTCCTCTGTTCATTATTCGTGCTCTGAACTGTACAAGACATATCTAAATGTTTTTTTTGCCACGCTGTTAATCTTATGCATACTAGCATATGTCAACAGATTAGCTATTCAGATTAATGTACAGCTAAACGAGGAATAACAAAAAAGTTGAAGGATACAATCTGCCATAAACTTAAGATCCAAGTCCTTCAGATCAGCTGCAGATGGGAAATGCTTCTTGAACTCTTTCCGTAAGTCAAAAAATGAGTAAAAACATTCGGCCATTGGGATGTTCTGCAACCAAAAGTACAGCTATGTTTAGATTCACAAATGCCTTCAAAGGAATTTTTATCATAAATTTTTGTACATTTACAACTATACATTACTCTGACATGATGACATGATAATGTCAAATATAATATAATGTAATGACAAAATTATTACATTAGGTTACAGAAGTAAAGATTTCTACCTTGTTAGAAGCCTCCGGATGTAGCACCTGACGCAGGTGAAGCTGGCCATCCGTGCAGAGACAGAAGGAGTTCTCTGAACTTGTGCTTATTTCTGAGTGCAACCTTTGGTTAAACTACACACAGAACACACAGACACTTACAGTTAATGAACCAAAATCTCTTCTGATTACATTTCAACTGAAATTTAAAGCATGGTAAAGGCATATTTCCTATTACAAATATAACTAAAGTTATAAATAATAGGGCATGTCAAAGATTTGGAGTAAATCAAATGTCATTAGTGACACTGTAAGCATTATGTTCATACACTTTTGTTTTTTTTAGTTGATAAACTACAGGCGGCCCAAGAATATACCTAGTTTTTTATTTCCAATATATGCTCCAGGTGTAGCTCAATCCATTTTCCCTACATGATTTTAATCTTCATTAATTGCTTAATATATCCTCATTGTTTTGTTTTTTTATTTCTCAGGCACTGCATCTAGTGGTGGACACGGTACCCTATGTGATGCCATGTGATATTATCAGAAAAAAAAAAACTTAATATTCATGTACACATTTAGCTGTCAAAATATCTAATCATTTCCACATCAAATAGATATAATCCGACTCGGGGGTGACAGTTACACAAGATATTAGATTGAGGAAGTGTTTTCTTGAGGAAATTTCCACCTATAACCATAAAGAGCATCTGAACGTGTACCAAATGAATAAATAGATAGATAGATAGATAGATAGATAGATAGATAGATAGATAGATAGATAGATAGTATTTATTATTCATCCCAAAGGGAAATTGAAAACGCATGCATACATAGATGCATACATTAGAAACCATCATCTAGAGAAACCATTAGTAACCATTCCTGGTGTCGACCTTATAGATAGATTATTTTACCTGCAAAGCTAAAATTGATACCATACAAATAGCACGCAAACGATAAATAAATAAAGCATCAGATATGTAATATATAACTCCATGTACATTGGTGTTTAGGTAATCAGTGAAGTGTAAACTCCAAACTATTCCCCCAACTCCACACATTTGTAACTTCTCACCTGACTGAGAGCTTGTTCCAGTGGAGCAGCAGCAGCGAGGGCCTCCTCATTCAGGCCGCTCATCTCTCTGCTCTCCTCGCTCAGGTCCACACACTCGGGCTTCACCAGCACTTCATTCACTGCACCAGTCTTAACAACAAGCATTCTCATTAAAAAATGCACTAAAAAACAAATAAACTCCCACTGACCAATAATACGGTTATATTTTATTGTTATAAACCAAAAACCTATGTTGACTTTCGTTTCCTTTTGAATATTTCCGACTACATACACAATCTTCGTCGAGCAGTTTCTTTAATTTAGCCACAAAATTTTAAATAATGTTCAACTAATAAAAAAATGGTCCACAATCAAAATAATTATCATTTAAAGGAGAACAATTACCTGTTTAGTGCCTAAATGTAAGACCTGCCACACCAGCTGAATAATCTCCTTCTCGTCTGAGCCTAACAGCTCTCCGCTCGCTCCGGACGTCGCGGTGAAAAGCAGCACCAGGTATTCAGGATTAACAGTCATTTCTTTTCTTTCAAAATACAGAAATAAAAGTGGAAAAAAGAAAAAGAAATGAAGCAAAAAGAAGTAACAACCCGATACCCTGATACCAAAGAAATCCCCAGGTGACAGTCAATGAAGGGCCCCCAGTCACCCCCACACATAAGAACAGGTAAGCACACTGCTAAGCTCCTTCCTTTATGGCCTTTCGATCGCGTGTGAAACTGTATGCAAAAAAAAAAAAAATAACACAGCCCCGTAATGGCTGCTCGCTCGTGCTTGCTTTTGTGCGCGCCTCTTACCTGGCTCACCGCCCACGTGACCCACAGGTAACACGTTACCTGGCCGGCCAGCGCGAGCGCTCTCTCATTGGTTCTCGGAAACAGGGACGTGGCAATGGACCAGGAAAACACACACACACACACACACACACACACACGAAAGTGGAGATAATTTAGCTCAATAAATGAGCAAATTCATCACAAGTTCAAGTATATTCCTGTAACATTGTGGTGAAACACTTAATCAGACACTATTTGTATTTTTGTCCACACTTTGTCTCACACCACGTTCCCAAGTGAAAATTAGACGAAAGATTTCCCAAGAGTTCCCAAAACACAAACTGAACTGGTCAAGACAGTAAACCAGCACTAACAACTGTTAGCAGAAAGGAATAAATAAATAAATAATACTAAATTGACTATAAATGCTTTAAAAAACATAACAAAATGGATACCAGCTTTACCAGTTTGGCTTCTGTTTGGAAAGTCAGTCTGAAGAAGCCAGATTTCTCAGCAGGGAGGTGCACCTTTAGTTTCACCTACAAACATGGATATACAGTAGTCTACGATGATTTCAGGTACAAAAAAAATGTGCCTTCTTCCTGAAAAAAAATCTGTCCCTTTTTAAAAATGACTATATAGACATTTCTAAGTTACAAAAAAGATATCCTTGTGAGCACTAATGCAACAAAGAACTATACTTTTTTTTCTAAACGTATACTCAAAATAAAATGATGACCCACTCAAGTAGTCATAAAATTAAAAAAATATGGTTTGACCAAATCAGCCAGACCAAATGAATACATTCAGGGTAATTGTACTGTTTATGTTGCACAAGAAATTCTACATTGTCATTTGCTTGTGATTTTAAGCTCTGTAGAAATGAGTTTATTAGAGAGACCGCACATGTAGGACGTTTTGGGGACAAAGTAAGAGATGCCCGATTGAGATGGTTTGGACATGTGCAGAGGAGGGACATGGGATACATCGGTAGGAGAATGCTGAGGATGGAGCCACCAGGAAGAAGGAAAAGAGAAAGGCCCAGGAGGAAGTTTATGGTTGTGGGAAAACATGCAGTTATTTGGTTTGGAGGAGGCAGATGTAGAGGACAGAATAGTATGGAGACAGATACTATGAACTAAAAAGTTCACATGATGGTCAGATTAGTAAGCTTGGGGTGAATTCATACACAAATATGCTTGTGATGAATATTATGTAAGTATTATCAAAGCATTGGGAAGCATGTAGTTCATTGCACACTTCAGTACCATACAGTGGAATGTTGTTGCACTTGTTTTGAATAATTTTGAATAGGAAATTATTCAATTCTTGCAAAACAACAACCTGAATATGAGGTTCAGAAATTGAATGTGTGGGTTGAATTAAATATTTACTTAGTCTGATAAAAGGTGGTTATTATGTATTATGTACAGTAACCTACAGAAAGGCACCCTGCGTTTATTCATACCATCTTCAGTAACGGCTTTATCCTGGTCAGTGTTGTATCAGATCCAGTGGCTATGAACACTAAGTGTGAGAGGGGACATAACCCCGACATAACCATGTCATGCATGTACACTCAAACACACACACACACACACACACACACACACACACACACACATTCATATACTCTTTCATTCCTACAGCATTAACATAACTAGTTCACCTATTGCTGTGTTTTTTCGAGGTAGGAGGATGCTGGAATACCCAGAAAACAGCGACACAGGGAGAACACACAACACTCCACATAATAGTAACACAAGCTTTGAATTGAACCCTAGACTTGGTAGGCAGTAATGCTACCCACTGCTCCACCATGCTCTGCTACAAACTATTAATAAAAAAAGGATATATAACACATGAAATAAGTAATATTTTTAGCTCAAACATGCAATGACATTGTACAGTTTTAACTAAACATGTTTCCTAAATTAGATTACAATATTTAATACAATATAATGTGCCGTCCCCTGAGGAGTCTAACAATGTAAAAGAAATGTATTGAAGTATCTTGGTCCACTCCACCATGCAAAATATTTGAAGCTTTCTAAATAAATGTAACTCCAACCAAAGTGACTAGTTGTAATAGAGTTAGCAAGATGTGCCTATCAATTTCTTTAATTGCAAGAAATGTAGACCTTCAGGCTTTCTAATCCCCTGAACCGAGACATTTGCAACTTAAGAGTTCTAGCCAGAAGTGGCTAAAAAGATGTAAGTGAACTCTTCTTGTTCTGTTTTGAATGATAAGGGCTTACCTGAGTATATTCAGATAGATTTAATCTTATCTGAAAAATCCAGTCAGAGAAATTGCCAGTCAGATTATAAAAAGCGTTATTTATTATTGAAGAAGAATGCAACAGGCCTGATCTGATTTTTTTCCTTTATGTTATTATTTGAAATGCTGCATGATGAACAAATTGTCAAAAAACTTTACTTAGTGATTAAATATTAATATTCAGATGCCGATAAAATGGTGATTAAATTAGGCACTTGTACATAACTTAAAATGGTCACCGTAAAACTTGTTTTTTCCAATATTATAAGTTTCTCCACAGAAACATGGATTTTCAAGTCCTATTATCAATAAACAAATAATAATTTACATAGGTAAATATAAGATAATATTATATACATAGGTAATATAAAGGTGAATTTTACTGCCCTAAATATATTATAAAAATTCTCTAAACCCAAGGAAAAACTCACTAAGATGGTATAAGAAAGAAACCTTGAGAGGAACTAGACTCAAAAGAGAACCCACCTGCATTTGGGTACAGTTCCTTCATTGTTGAGGTGTACTGTTCAGTGATGGGTGCAAACTGCAGTTCTGAGCCATTGTAGACTCTCGATATTAATTAGTTCAAAACCATCCTTATAGTTTTTGAGTTGCTCAGTAACTTCATAGATCTTTAGGCTGTTCATGTAGAAAAATCCTTAGCAGTACAAAGTGGTCTAAAGTTGAAGAGAACTCCATCTAGAGGTATGGCGTTGGGCCCACTGGCCTTTTATACCTCAGGAGCATGTTTATCTCAACAAAGAGTAAGAGAGAGAGAGAGAGAGAGAGAGAGAGAGAGAGAGAGGTGACAACTAGAGAGACATAAGGCTTGTTCAAATAACTATTTTCATTGTTACATAAAAGTTAACAACACTGTACAGGGTGATTAGGGTATAGTTGGGACTCTGATTAGCTAAAGCAGCATAACTAAAAGGCCAAGCAAGAAAGTAACACACACATTAGGGATCACCAAAACACTGTATATTCATGATCCCTCCAAATGCTTCTTTACCTAAGAAAAACCTATTGACAAAAGGCTTGACTAAATAAATATGTTTTTAGCTCAGACACAGAGACTGTGTCTGAGTCCCAAACGCTAATTGGAAGGCTGTTTCATAACAGTGGGGCTTTGTAAAAGAAAGCTCCTCCCCCTGATGTAGTCTTTAGTATTTAAGGTACCAACAAATAGCCTGCACCTTTTAATCGAAGTAGGCATGGTGGATCATAATGGAAAAAAATTCACTCAGAAACTGTGGTGCAAAACTATTTAGTGCTTTATATGTAAACAGTAATATTTCGTAACGAATGCCAGATTTAATTGGGAGCCAATTTAGACTGAATAAAACAGGGGTGACATAATCATATTTCCTGGTTGTGGTAAGGAATCTTGCTCCTGCATTCTGGATTAAATGCTTACTTATAATTTATGTGGGGAAAATAAAATAAAACACATTGCATAATACATTGCATAAAACTAAAAATATAAGTATGTTTTTAAAACTGTTAATGAATTACAATTTAAAATAATAAAAAATAGTAATTATAATATTAGTGGTAATGATTAAAAAAACAACAACAAAAAAGTAAATCTTAAACAAAAACATTCTGAAAAAAATATATATATTCAGAAATACCCAAATCTCAAAAATGTTGTCAGAATGTAATAATACATTCAATATTCAATAACTACAACAGGTGTGCTACCCATCTAGTCATCGAGCCTTGAGTGCCCATAGACCACTCTTAAGAAGTACTAACCACTGCATACACAGAACACCCCACCAGACCTGGCATTTAGAAGATGCTATGGCCCAGTCATCTAGTCATCACAATTTAGCACTTGTCAAAGATGTTCAGATCCTTAAGCATGCCTATTACATAACAATGCATATCAAAGCACTGCAGAGCTCAGAGACAGAATTTTTTAAAGGTGAAGATCTGGGGAATGCTACAAAAAAGGTTGCTGCTGCACTGAAGATTCCCAAGAGTACAGTGGCCTTGATAATTCTCAAATGGAAGAAGTGTGGCACAACCAGCACTCTTCCAAAAGCTTGTCACCAGGCCAAACTGAGCAATCGGGAGAAAGGGCCTCAGTAAGGGCCTTTCTAAAGCAGAGACTGGACAACTGGCCAAGGTTGAGGAAAAGCTGAATGGAGCAAAGTACAGAGATATCCTCAATTAGAACCCGTTCCACAGTGTTCAGGAGCTCAGTGCAGGCTGAAGGTTCACCTTCCAACGTGACAACGACAAAACAGCAATCGCTTAGGGATAACACTGTGAATGTCCTAGAGTGGCTCAGCCAGAGCCCTGACTTAAAACCTATTGAACAGTTCTGGAGAGACCTGAAAGTGGCTGTTCACCGATGGTCCATTCCAACATGACTGATCTTGAAAGGATTTGCCATAAAGAATGGCAGAAAATCCAGGTGTGCAATGCTTGTTGCATCACACCCAAAAATACTCAAAGCTGTCAAATTGCTGCCAATGGTGCTTCAACTAAGTACTGAGAGAAGGGTCTAAATACTTATGAACTTGTGATACATGTGATGTTTTTTTATATAAAAAAAATGTATAGGTGTTTCTAGAATTCTCTTTTCACTTTGTCATTATGGGGTAAAGAGTGCAAATAAATCAGTTGAAATAAATCAGTAAAAAGATCTATTGAAAATCATTTGAAATGATTGTAGTATCTGTCTGCAACAAAAAGTGCAGTGGGTCTGAATATAGATATATAGATATCGATATATGTATATAGATATATGTATACATGCCATCCCATCTGGTTTGCACAATAGATTTTCTAACAGGACAACAAGCCCAAACACACCTCTAGATTAGGTAAGGGCTATTTGTCCAAGAAGGAGAGTGATGGTGCTGCATCCGATGACCTGGCCTCCACAATCACCCGCTCTAAATCCAATCGAGATGGTGTGAGAGTGAAGGACAAGCAGCCAACAAGTATTCAACACGTCTGGGAACTAATTTAAGATTGTTGGAAAACCAGTTCAGATCACTACCTTGTGATCTGATGAGGGAATGCCAAGAGTGTGCAAAGCTGTCATCAAAGCTGAATGTATCTACTTTAGACAATGTAAAACATTAAATATATTGTTTATTTGTTAAATGTATTTGTTTACTACATAATTCCATTTTAATATTAATAGTTTGGATGTCTTCAGTATTAATGTACAATTGATTAAATAATAAAAAATTTGGACAAACCACCAATAGGGAACGTCTGTAAAACTGTGGTACTAATATATATATATATATATATATATATATATATATATATATATATA
>JAAIIK010000023.1:7094130-7162950 GCA_014706435.1 Silurus glanis
TATATATATATATATAATTTTTTTTTATTTTTTTATTTTTTTTTTTTTTATTTAATAGCTGCATCACTTCTCAAAAAAGACAACAGAACTCAAAAAATATTTATTGAATCATGGTATGAAAAATATGACAAAGATGACCCAGGACTGTTGAGAAGCTAGAATCCTGTATCGGACATAAATGCTACAACGAACCTCTTCCAAAACTCTAGCAGCTCTCGCAGGTCTTATCAGTTCCCAGATATAATAACTGTTGTTAAAGTAGAGTGGATGCTACACAGTAGTACACATGGCCCCGTCCCAACTTATTTTGAGACGTGTTGTGGCCATCACATTTAAAAATTACCTTTTTATTTTTTCCTCCATAAAACGGTGCTTTTTTCTTAGTTTAAACATTTTAATATGTTTTCTATGTTCTTTACTTTTTGGAATTAGGGTTGTAAATTAAAAGAATGTGTTTGTCTAACAAAGTTAAGTTTCTCAAGGTATGTTAAATAAAGGCATATGTTATTAAACTGAAATAATGTCATTAAACATCAAAAGTTATTTTAACATATTGTGGAAGTAATATTGAGAATATATAAAATGTGTCAGAAAAGTGTAAAAAGCAAGGTACTGCATGTTAAAGTTTGTCGTAAAAGTTGTTGTAATGTTTGCAGGACGTTCTCTTTTTTGGAAGAAAGAAAGGCAGAAATAATGAAAGAACATTAAAAAGAAGTACGGTATGACAAAAAGAAAGGAAAACAAAGAAATTACAGAAAAGTACAAAATGTGAGGGTATAGATATTAAGACAAAAATCAAGTTTAAAAATTAGAAGCATAAAGAGCAAAAAGAAAAGGATGGATGGAGGATGAATGAATAGACAGACAGACAGTTGTATTTTTCTTGGTTTCATTTTGTGACTTCTGTTTCAGAGCTGAGTAAATGGCTGGAGCCACTGGACAAGCTACGATTTGATATGAGCGGCATACCAACCCTTATTGATTACATCAAACAGGTCTGTTTAAGCACTGCAACAATATGGCCTGCTTTAGGCTTTATAACCTTTTGCTAAAATAGATATAAATAAATACTTTTCCTTTGAGCTTGTCCTTATAAACAGTTTTCTTACTGGACACTTTAATAGGAACATCAGTGTGTAGTCAGTTTCATGCAAGTATCCAACCTGTTAATATGCAGTACATAGAATCATGCAGGTACAGTTGAGAGCTGCAATTAATGCTCACATCAAACATAAGATACAGTGAATGTTTCAAAGACCATGGCATTTTTGTTTGGGCCAGATGGGCTGGTTTAAGTATTTCCAGAAACTGGTAAACTCCTAGGGTTTTCATGCACACAAATCTCTATTGTTTACATAGAATGGTGGGGGTGGGGGTTGAAAATCATCCAATAAATGGCAATTTTTTGGGCAGAACTGCCTTATTGACGAGAGAGGTCAAAGGAGATCAGACTATTATAAGGCAAATATTCTCTCCTTTTAATTGTGGTGAACAGAAATGCATAGTAGAACACCAAATGGTTGATCTACAATATCAGATGATATGTTTCCAGTCCTGTCAGCCAAAAATAGGAATTTAAGGCTACAGTGGCTCGAAACGAGTAAATTATTTAAAATGGTCTAATGATATGCCATTGATGCAAATCATTTCGCATTAAACTTCGCGCTGTATAACAGTATCATTGCATATATAGTTTATATTTAACCCAACCATGATTAGAGATCAAATAGGACCTGTGTTTGTCTATAATAAGAACTAATGCATGTATTTATAAAGTGCAGGGACCCATTAATATTATACTGTGGGCAAAATATTTAAAGATTAGCCATGCATAGCTGAGATTCTGTTGTTTATATCAGAATCTGGAGAATGTAATGACGGCAGACGGAGTGGGCCTTGTTACTGCCCTCAGAGTGCTTTGTCACATTGCCTGCCCACCAGCTACTGTGTCAGGTATGTATAATTTTTTTATGTATAGCACAAAAAAAAAAACATCTTTTTTTTTTTTTTTTTTTTTTTTTTTTTTTTTTTTTTTTTTTTTTTTACACTTTGTTTCATGTCTCAGTATTTTTCCCCAGATAAATCTTCACTCCATACTCTCATAATGACAAAGAAAAAAACTATTTTGTGTTAACTTTGCAAAAATATAAAAAAGAAAAAAAAGGGGGAAAAATTAAATGTGACCCTGACTTTAGATAAGTATTTAGATCTTTTGTTGTGTTGCCTAAAATGTAGCTCAAGTGCAACGTATTTGTCTTTATCATGTTTCTACACTTTGATTAATGTCCATTCAAATGCGTATCAAATTAGACATTAATCCTAGGTTTAAGGAGCTGCCTGTTGAGCTCAGAATCAGGATTATGTTGAGGTCTGGCACAGATCTGGGGAAAGCTGCAAAAAGTCTGCTGCAATAAAGGTTCCCAGGAGCACAGTGGCCTCCTTAATTCCTAAATAGAAGAAGCTGGATGCAACCAGAACTCTTGGTAGAGCTAAGCCAACCTGAGTAATAAAGAGAGAAAGTCCTTGCTAAGAGAGCTGACCAAGAACCTGTCACTCTGATTAAGCTCTAAAGATCATGTGTGGTGATGGGTGAACTTTTGCAGAAGGATTGAAGCCTCTTTTTAGTATCCTTAGTATCCACAGGTTGACTGTGCCAAAGGTGGATTCCAATCAAAGTGTAGACATGTTTTAAAAATTATTCAGAGAAATGGGTTGCTAAAAAATTATGTTAATGTCATTGTGTGATATTTAAGATTGTTGTTCTTCCAAAATTTAGCATTTATAACATTTTGTTATTGAGTTGTATGGAGTGTAGATGTAAAAAAAAAACCCAAAAATGATCAGAAAATAAGAAAATAGTGAGAAAATAAAGTGAGAAAATAAAGATTTTCTGAATGTGCTGTATAAAGCAATATGACCCAGCTTTCATATGACCCAAGCTGTTTTGAAGAAAGCGTTCTATTTTTCACTATAATGCAGTGTGTGTAACATTTGCCATTAACCTATTTTGTACATATAGGCCAGCAGAAGGACCTGAAGTGGAACCAGGCAGTGATCTCACTGTTCAGCGCTGAAGGAATGGACACCTTTATTAAAGTCCTCCAAAAGTTGACCTCGGTGTTGTTACCCCCCTGGCGATTGCACGGACCCTTAGGCCCCACGCCTCAGCGCATGATGATGATGTCACTCGCGTCCTGCACTCTGAGACTCATAAGAGCAATGCTGAGTGAGCTGCTGCATGGTGGTGCGTGCGAGTTCCGAGACGTGCGCGTCCCTGCCGTGTGCGTTACCCTGCACACGCTCGCATGCTCCACACCGCTGGGGCGACTGGATGCCGAGGAGCTGCGCCTGCAGAGCGACATTACTGACGTTTTACTGACTTTTACACACGCTGTGAGTGAGCAGGAGACCGGCTCTGAGGAAACGGTGGCAGCGAACAGCTGGTCTCTCATGCTGAAAGAGGTGCTCAACTCCATTACTGCTGCACCAGAGAACATTTACAGCAGCCTCAGTCTGTTATCAGAGCTCCTGCCTTTACCGCTGCCCATGCAGACCACACAGGTACTACACACATGCAACTGGAGTGGACTGATAAGAGAAACACATACAGGCATATTAATGAGCTTAAACAGACGTTAAAACGTCTCGGTCTGTAGGCACAACAGTGTGTGAAAAATTAGCCGTGATGAAATCACTGTAACGCACACTTTCAGTGCTTAACGCCTTTCATAAAACAGCAACAAAAGCAATGATACAATCTACTGTTAAATACATAATTTAATGTACTATTCATTATGTTTGCAATAAACATCATTTCCAGTGTGTTATCAAGTCTGGTAACAGTAAGCTTTGGTAGCTGTGTAACATAACAGGCAATTATTGGGAACAATGTAATAGTTTTATTTCCTCAAATCTTGCCTAATTAAACCGAAGCACAATCATTATGACAGGTGACAGGTTTATGTATTTCATGGATACAACAGAGGCTTAGAATACAACTCAGCCCATCATATTGTAGAATCCAAAAAATTTTTATTAAAAATGTTATAGAATCCAATAACGTTTTTACATGCTATTAACGAACTCCACAGAGACTTTCTGCCTTTTTGCCAAGAACAAACACAATGTTGATACGTCAGGACAGGATATAGATTACGGCTACACAAAGTCGTTATATAATGTTATGAAAAAATAAACTCAATTAGCTCATCAATAAACGTTTGAATTAATTTACATTAGTGCTACACATTCATTTTCACATTTTAGTCTAGGTAATGGGACCTGGGAGTCATTTGGATATTTTTAAATAATGAATGAATTTTATGTCATTTTTCACATAAATGTTTTGTTAATTGTAGCTGAAATATCAGAATTTTGAAATTATGTGACATTCCGGTAATATGGCTTTTTGTTAACACACTGTAATCGGTTCTGAAATACACCCAAGATTTTTTTCTTGCCTAAGAGAAAGCTAACTCTTTGCTTTGCTCCTTACGCTTTAGTACCGCTTAGATTGTAGGAGTTGCAGTGTAGGAAGCTCACAAGGCTTTGCTGTTTAAAGACTGACATACATTGTTTTCTCTCCATGACAGGCTTTGTCAGTCCAAGACATCGGAGTGGCGATGAACACGCGTAAGCTGTGGAGTATGCATCTGCATGCTCGGGCACGCACTTTACAGGAGGTGTTGAGGTGCATTTGTGTGAGCAGCTGCCCACCTCTGCTGTCCGTGCTCCGACGAGTGTGTGTGCAGCTCTGCGACCTTGCAGCGCCGACTGCCACTCTCGTCATGGGGACCCTGCTGGAGCAGCTGCATGAAGAGATGCAACTGTAAGATTATCGAAGTGGTCACATGTGACATTTTTGGTGATTGTTAGTATTCATTGTAGGAAATTTTACAGTGTGTTTATATTTTATTTATTAAGATTTTTGTGTTCAGGAGATGTTGGTTTAATCTGTTTATTTATTTCTGTGTAGGGAAAACGTGACTTTGCAGTTGACAAGGCTACTAGCCCTGCTAGACTCACTGGTGTCTCAGCGTTCTTGTAAGGCAGCCATGTTGGCTCTGCTGGGCGGAGCCATACGTAGTGAGGTGCGGAGCGAAGGGAGGCCTGAAGAGAAACCGGTCGAGATATTGTCAATCCTGCTTTCGATGCTCCTCCCCCCGGTGGACGCTAGCCTATCTATGCAACAAAATGCTGAACTCATAGCCTCAATTATCCAATCGTTGTGTGACCAGGACATTTCTCTGTCTGTGAGTGGCTCAGGGGAGGTGTGTGTGTCTGAGGCAGAGCAGTTGGCCAATGCCTTGCCTTCAAAGGACATGATGCCGGGTATCTGTGACAGAATGTTGGAGGTGCTCAGTCACATGCACAGCAGCTACCCTCTTCAGCTCACTTGCCTCAGAACAATGATGTTTTTGACTGAACATGACTATGGGCTTTATCACTTAAAGGGGTACCAGTATGCTTTATTTTTTTTATTTTTTTATTACCTATGAGTGGTGTTTTGGCGTATAAATTAACAAACTGTTTACGTTGCAGCTCACTGAAGAAGCACAATTCTGCCGTGTGGTCACTACTCCGCAGAGATATCACATCTTTTAATAAAGAATCGCCTGAACTGCTAGCAGTGCTGTTGGATTTCCTACGGCAGATCCTCAACAATGACTCGGTGGTGAGCAGCAAAATGACTTCCTGCTGTTTTTGTTGTAACAAAGACAGACTCGTGTGATAACGTGTACATGCATGTGTCAGAGATGAACTGTGTTGTATGTGCTTTTGAGCACCTATTTGTACTGTAACAGGATGAAGATATGGACTCTCGCTCTTTGGCTTTGAGTGTGAGTGATATGAAACAGCTGCTCCAGTGGAAAGATGATTCTACTGAACATCCCCTTGCAGAGTTGGAGAAACACATTACGGTATGAAGTGCATTGGAATAAGAGCACGTTTTATATATATTCTAATCTAATCAGTTAGTATGTATGAATCTTGATAATTCCACATGCATGTCACAGAGCAATGAGAGCAAAAGTAGTCATGCTCCATGAGGAGAGCAAACTCCTGTTCCCCTCATCGAGAAAGAACGAAAAAAAGGAAAAAGCTTTTTACTTGTCACATTTCACTGTGCTGTAAAGTATTTCTTCGCATGTCCCTGGAGTGTTATGGCTAGAGTACAGGGTCAGCCATGATACAGCACTCCTGGAGCACAGAGGGTTAATAGCTTTGCTCAAGGGCCACAGGGTGGCAAATTGGTATACTGGGGCTTGATTTCCTGACTTTTAGACTTCCTGATTCGAAATAAGGTATGCAGGCACTATCACATGAGAAGCGACAAGACATTTTTCATGTTGTGAATGCTCTAATCTGCTTTTCAGGACATACATTTTAGTGTTGGAGCAATGTGGAGCATTTAGCACCGAGTTAGATACTATATCATGGAATTTACACACATTAGTGTTTTCCCTGCCCATGATAGTTTATCTGCCATTTAGCAGCCGTTCCTGAGTTGAGGTACATGTTAGAGCACTAAAATACACCGATCAGGCATAACATTATGACCACCTTTATTGTGTTTGCCCCCCTTTTGCTGCCAAAATTGTGCTGACCCCTCGAGCATTAACAGCCTCAACTTCTTCAGCAATTTGATTGGACCACACGGGGTCAGTCTTCGCTCCATCATTGCCGGTTCACCACTGTCCATTCCTTGGACCACTTTTAATAGATGCTGACCACTGTAGACCTAAAACCCCACAAGAGCTGCAGTTTTGGAGATGTTCTGACCCAGTCATCTAGACATCACAATTTGGCGCTTGTCAAACTTACTCGAATCCTTACGCTTGCCCATTTTTCCTGCTTTTAACACATCAACTTTGAGGACAAAATGTTCACTTGCTGCATATATCCCGCCCACTAACAAGTGCCACGATGAAAAGATAATCAGTGTTATTCACTCACCGGTCATAATGTTATAAGGTTATAATGTTATGCCTGGTGTATGTAGGACAGAAGGTTGGGATTGTGTGATTTAGATTATGAGCACAGTATAGCACAAATGTGTTTTTTGTTTAGAATTTCTAGCCAGGAAAATATGCCAAATAAGTAAGATGATGTAATACCGGATGTATTTTGCAGCCCTATACTGCCCCTTATTGGTACGCACAATCCACCTTGTTATTAAAAAATGATATGCTGATAAAAGGATACCATCTTGCATATGTGTATGTGTGTTTTAGAGCAAGTGTAAATCTGGTGTAATAAAGTGCTCTCTGGCTGAGTATGATTTTTTGGTATATCTTGCATCTAAAGGTTGTGTTATTTCCAAAATCTCATAGGAACTCTTTAAAGAGGATGATTCATTGGAAGCTCTGCTGGAGAATGTGGTGAGCCTTCGTCAGATTGTGGAAAATACCGTAGAGACGATGAGCCCAGCAGATCCTGAAACCGAGCCAACTTTGCCTTCCCCAGAGCCACTCCAAACCCAGTTTAACAACAGGTATCAGATGGAGTCAGGCTCACCTGCTTGATGAGTTCTTGTTTTACTCTAATCATGCTTTTATTGGGTGAAATTAATGTATAGCTCAGTGTTGGTCCTTAATTTCATTGCGTGATTGTGTGTTCTCTTTCAAAAGAACTGTATACATTCTCTCTGACCTATTGGACGATCAGCTGAGAGCTCTTTGGTATTCTCCGTTCCAGTCCGATGACATGGAGACAGAACAGGACATTGTAAGGGTTTGTTGTTTTGTTTAATCTAACCTTTCTCCTACTACCAGTTTGACTAGTTACCACTACTACTAGTTTTCAGTTACTTGGCAATTCATATGATAGGGATTTACTTCAAGATGAGCGAGGCTTTATGCTCTGCATTTGTACTGATATATTATCTGGTGCTTGTGTATGTTACCTTGCAGGTTAAAGTAGACCTGGTCGCACTGGCGCAGCAGTGTTGTCCCGATTTGAACCTGAAGGCCGAGTTAGACCGTTCGTTCCTGAGCGAACCTACTTCACCAGGCCACAGCAAGCCAGCAAAGGGCTTTAGACTGGGGAAGCACAAACATGAAACCTTTATCACCTCTAGGTACACACAAAACACATTTGCACGAACATTCATTGGTCAGACACACAGGAATGGAAATAAGCTTTGCAAAGTACATGTAGAAATTATAATTACCCAGGCACTAAAAACACAGTCCATTACGTCTTTTTTTTGGTTTATTGAATTTCTTGAATCTTAAGTGATTCAGCTCTTTTAGCTCAGTTCAGTGTGATTTGCTGTGCGTTACCCCGCTAGAGTTCAGATTGCTGTGAATTAAACCCTAATTACACATTGCATGTATGCAGAATGTCAATGTCCTTGTGTACATTGAATAATCCACATTGTCTAAGCCTTATTTCTCTGCACTCCTCTCTTAATAGCGGCAAATCAGATTACGTGGAGCCGGCTAAGCGTGCTCACATCATGATGGCTCCTCGTGGACGTGGACGTGGTGCTTTCAACCAACTCAACCGGCCACACGACATCTTCAGACAGCGTAAACAGAACACCAGCCGACCGCCCTCCATGCACGTAGATGACTTCTTGGCTGCAGAGTTCAAGGAAGTGAGCCTACCAGCAGGCTTGGCTCTACCCAAACGCCCTATCAAAGGGGGAGGTGCCAAGCCACCCACCAGAGGCCTTTTTGCTGGTGGGACCAGAGGACGGGGCTTCCAAAGCCACACCCGCTTCTTCACTCCACCCGCACCCAAGAGTGCACTGCTTGCCAGTACGTGCAGCTCATTATACTCAAACACATATACAGGTCTTATTATTGCTGTAGTTTGAAAACAGCTGTTTGCATTTTTTTCTTCGTACCTAAGGTAATTATCCTCGCCGGGAAGGTGGGCGGGGCTCTACATGGAGTGCTCCAGTGACCGCAGTCACTCACAGAGGGACATACAGTGAGCCCCGAGGAGCACAAAGTAACTTTACACGGCCATTACCAACGAGGCAGCCGCCAACAGGTACACTCGTCTATGCACATGCAGGTATTTCATAGGGAATTAAATGGAATTTATATGATTTATTATGAATAATTGCATGATTATCTTTATTGAAATTTGCTACATCGGACGATTTCCCCCCGATTAATCTGATAAACAAATAAAATGCTGTTTTGCTTATTATAACTATATAAAACCCTAATTCAGGGTATTTATGTATAAAGAAGTACTTTAAAAAAAAAATGCAAAAGCCACATCATTGAGTTAAACTTTGTTTAATTTTGACATTTTAAAGATTATAGTGGCTGCTTGTTGAGGTGTGTGTGGGGGATTTCTCCTTTGAACAAATTTACTAATGCTGGGTTTCTATCTGTAAAACAAAAACAAAAAAAAACATTTGCGTATGCAATGTGTAAATTGTGTAAATCAGCATTTGTATTGTTTTTAATGTTAATTACAGATGACAAGTTGACAACCATGCTTTAAAAAAATATTCAGACATTTAGTTCTGTTAAGCATCTAGAATGAATGAAATTTTGTATAATAATTCAATGATTCATGTGTTAAATATGCAAAAATTGAAAACAGGCATTTGAACGCAGTAAAGCCGCAGTAAATCACATAAGTTAACTGTTGTAGTAGACAAATGCTGTAAAAGAGAATGGAACGGAGAAACGCAGCGAGCTAACCGGCTTAAAAAGAAAGGGAAAAAATATGCATTGGTGTACAAATGCATAAGCATTTCCTAAAAACAACAACAGTGACTAAAAAAAATCTAATTTTTTACTGCTTTTAGATTTAGGGTTTTTTTTGCACCGTTTTTAATTAAATCCATCATGTCATGAGCGAGCTGATTGCGCAACCTGATGCTCGCGAGTCACGACAGAATAGATTCAGTGCGACTGTCCCGAAGTTACAAACAAACAGTTTACACAATAGCACTTCATTAAAATATACCATTCTCACATGATGATGATTTTACAGTTTGTTTTCCAGCGTTTTCCAGCGTGTTTTCTTTTCCTGCTGCCGGTTGACTCACTCACCACCAGTTGCAAGAGGCTGTGTTATCTTACCGTCATGCTAATCCGTAACTTTAGCAGCCCAACGGCATTCGCTGACAGCGAATTTTATTACTGATTATCGATTTTATCGATTAGTTGTTGCTGCACTACTATGTAATATCTCTCGTTTAGCTGAATGGAATTTGTGTCAAGTTGTTTTCTATTCCCAGATCACCTAGTAAAGGTACTAAGAACAAGTACAATGTGCACAATGTCCTTCAATGGATACAAGCTTTAGCATGATTACTCAGGGGATGCAAAATGTTTTTAGAATGGCTGATCTAGTGTACTAAATATCATTCAAAGCCCGGTTCATTTACTTCCAGGCACAATAGCTGGAAAGTGATAGACACACGAAAGCTCAAAGACTAGGAAAAGGAATTAAAATTAAGCAGGAAAATAAAATGTGTTACTTGGCTTTAATCGGCAACAAAAAACACAGATGCCTTAAGGTTAAGCAATTCTCAGCATTAAGTCTCAATAATGCATGTTTTTACATGAGATGAATGACTTTGAGGTTTAGGTGTTTTTCCTTTGTTTTACTGTTTTTCCTGAACTTTCTTCAGGTGCATACCGCTTGGCTCCACGAGACCGTGCCCCCAGAGGAAGAGGCGCTGGTCTCTCGTGGTTAAGTGGAGGTGGACTGAGTGTAGGAGGTGGTGGAGTAAGTAACAGTGGGCGTGGTCAAGGGAAATTCAGCAGCAGCGGGAGTGGAGGCGGACGAGGCCGGCACGTACGCTCTTTCACCCGCTAATGACTGTAAACTATGAAGACTTAGCCTTGTGGCTCTAAAGGACCAATCAGGACATGGACTTGAGAATCAGTGGATGAATTTATTGTAATGTTATATTTGTTGTTGTTTTTTCTGTCAAAAGCCGATTAAAATTCTGTGAATATCCACTTGTTTAATACCCTTTAAATCTGACATTTCAGCATTTAAAAAGCATCATTTTTTTAATACAGCTGTTTCTTAAGAAGTGCTGTTTTCCAAGAACGACAGCGTGACGGACACTTTGCAACGTATTTTATTGTGAGCCAGTTAGAGATAAATAGTTGGAGAGTTCATGTGAAATAAATCCATTTTGAAAAGATGTGAATCATTTAATCTGTTTTGGTAAATCCTTAAACATTTATAAATCTATGATATAAAAACACCTAATATTTTTCTGAAAAAATGTAACTAGAGCGTTGAACCATAATTTGGTTAGCACCAGTAGGATTTTGGTAGTTATGCAGTCATGTGTGCAGCTTTTCAGAGATCTGTGACTTCTCTGCTCTTCTTCTTGAGGCAGTCTAACGTTAGGCTATGTGGGTTTTGCTTTCGATGCTCCTCATTGTGACGCATCAGCGTTTGAGTGGCCGTGCCTGATTTAAGAACCTCGTTCTTCAAATGTTCCAGAAGCTCTGCTCTCTCAAGCTCCGCCCTCTCCAGCTCTCGCCTGCGGGTTCGCTCTGCTCCCAGTAACGCACACACGTCAGACACCACACAGGAAAGTTGTTCCTAAACAAAATGTAAATGACTTACAAAAAGTTCAAATGCAAATTAAATTTATTTATAGGAATATTTCCTACAGTAACCCGTTTAAAGATTAAGTAAACACACTCAAGCTTAACCAATAAAATTAAAAATAGTGTGTGTGGGTGTGTACCTTGAGCTCGTCCACCTCGTTTTTTAGTAGGCTCTCCTTTTTTACCATATGTCTTCTTTGAGAATCCAACCGAGACTCCATCTCATGCCTCACTTTCTCCACCTTACAATCCAGTTCGGTCCTATCAAACGCACAACACAATTTGGGACTCTTATCTTGGGACTCTTAGTCTATAGACCAGACTGTAGATTAAGTTTTGTCTGACACATTGAGATTATAGAGCAATCATTGTCTCCATCCCTCACCAAATATACAGATGGAGACAAACCAAGATGTTAATAGTCTGTGCAAATATTTAGCAAAATCAAAATAGCTGATTAATGGAGCTTTTTTGATTTGTGCTTGCTATCCATACTAGTTCCATGCTAGCATTGTGGAACTATTTTTTGATGTGTTATGCAGTGCATGTGCAACATTTTATATATTTATAACCCTACAATGAGACCCTGTGATTTAAGTCCTAATCGAATAGTTAATAACCCCAAAGTGATTGAAAAAGTTGGAAAAAGTACAAGTGAGTGTAAATAATGCTTGTTTGCAAGACCTCTTATTTGCCTTTACCTCAGCAAGTCCAGCTCAGCTCGGAGTTCAGAGATGCAGTTGTGCTGAGCCTTGTCTGCATTTGAAAGTGTGTATCCGCACCCTCGTATACACATTCTGTTGCGGTACTCACACACGCATAAGTGTGCTTCAAGAGAGTGCTGAGACACTTGCTTTGGATAACCTGTGAGCAGCAGTGGGCAGAAGAAACGGTGAAGAAGCATTTTAACGTGTGTTTAGGTTTATTTTAATTTAAGTACTGCACAATATGAAATCTGTGAACCTACCACAGTGGTAACACAGGTAGTCCTCACCTGTACATAGAAACAACAAACATTTAGATGCTTAGAGATTTGTTCTGTATGTATTACAAAATCAAAGTGAAAAAGTTCACCTATGAATCTGGTTCAATTATTCAGATATGATAAGCGAAAGTCCACTTACCATCCACTGTTTACACACCTGTTTACACATTTATACAATTATCTAGTAGCAAATCATGTGGCAGCAGTAGAATGCATGAAATCGTAAAGATACTGCTCAAGCCATTCAGGTAATGTTCTCATCAAACAGAATCAAGAAATTGGGATTGCTTGTAGCTTGGTGGTGCTTTGAATGTTTAAATATGCAAAAGCCTTGCTGATAAGGGAGGTCAGAAAAAAAAATGACCTAGTTCAAAAAAATGACAGGCTAGTAAAAGCTGACTGGAAGTCTACAGTAATTTAGACAACTGCTCTTTACAGCCATGTTGAGCAGAAAATCATCAGAATGCTCAACATGTCAAAGCTTAAGCTGGATGGGCTGCAAAAGCAGAAGACCACACTCCTGACAAAGTTTCACTCTTGTCACGAACAAGACTCACTTGCACTGTATGTGCATTATGTTAGGAATTGTGCTACTACCATATAATTGGCTCCTTGAGTAAATGCACCTATCAACAGGAATGTATGAAGGTGCATACTGTTTAAAAACAAAAGGTATAATTTGTTTAATCTTTATTTTATTTTAGCTAACATTTCTTAATATGACATTAGGCTAAAACAAATTAGTAACCAAAGCATATAGGCATTATTAAGAGATTTACTTCTGTTGTCAGAAAAGTTTTTTATTTTTTTTTTCCTTCACCATTCAATCGTCCTATGTCATGGTTTTTATCCTGATCAGGGTTGCTGTTGAGCTTAAGCTCATACCAGGAATATTTACAGCTGATAGAATGACACCACAGGGCACCATGTACACACATTCACACAGTGGCCAATTCAGCATGGTCATTTTATGTACATGGATCATTTTAGGAAGTAAAAACCAGAAGAAACCCTACTCAATTGATAAAGGTTCAAAATAGAAGTTAATCCTAGACACTAGATAATCCTTAAAGCTGAGGTCTGAACCCATACTAGATTTCCTGTTATAGTGTGGTTTGCTTACTGGTTGAGCTAAATGCTATACTACACTAGCTGTTCAAGGGGGTCTTCATAAAAAATTCAAGTATGATTACTCTGGTAGTTAGACTTTGTGGTTACTTTATTCTATAATAAACATCTCCTGCTATTTTGTGTGTGTGTGTGTGCGCATGTGTGTGTGTGTGTGTATACCAAGAGGCAATAGGACATCATCATCCTCTGGCACTTCTTGTATACTGTACTGCAGTTACTGTATTTGTTGTACATTAATCTACCTGGTGTTTTCTATATGTTTTGTCTATGATGTTCTGTTCAATGTGTGTGTACATACCAGCATTGCTACAAGTAAACAGAGCAAATTCACACTGCTGTTCATGCTGACGTATGGACTCCAACGCACAGATGACCTCACATCCCTGAGAGCGATATGTACATTTCATCTGGAGCCTTGCCAAGTCATTCTTCATGTATCTGTAACACCCGTTATGCTGTGCATTTAATATCAAAGACCTATACTATCAACATCACACTTTTTCCAAGCTCGGTTGTGCCTAAACAAATTTTGTAATGGTTTGCAGTCATTAGTTGTTCAAATATTCCTTATTGGTGGACAAATAGCAGTCTTGGCTCCTGGAACATGATGATCTTGTGGCTGGGCTATTATTTTATTCATAATTGCACAGCAGATAAATATGTTGAAGTCCAAGTTGCAGAGAAAGAACACCATGTGAAATGAACAAAAACTGCCATACTCTCATATATAAATCTAGGGTAAGCCATCAAACAATTTAATAGTAATAATAATAATAATAATAATAAATACATGTCTTTCATAAGAATACACAATATCCGAGTTCAAAATCATCCTGACATGATGGTGTTACAGGTGTTTTCTTCAGGTGATTAATAAAATGATTTATGAGTATTAGCTTCTCCTCATGCAATTAATATATTCCTTTGGGTCTAGCACAGTAGTTCTGACTGCGCTGTACAGTAGATTCTGGGTTTATATTAGCGCACCAGTTTTAATACTTTATCAACCCTATATATTTACAGCTATATTTACACATTTACAGCCACTTTATGGCTGTATAACCCTTTAATCTAAAGTCACTTATAATCTAATAATTAACAGATTAAAAAAAAATAAAATTTCGTTATTTAATTAATTTATTTATCATCTATGTAAGGAGTCTCCAGTGTCAGGGCTTTGGAACAGTTAGTCAATTTCCTAACATAGTTAAAAAACAAAACAAGCTGTATTTTGTCTCATTAACTAAAATGACTATTGTGGATGATCCACAACATTCATTGTAACCATAAATCCTTAAAAAGTGCAATGTGCCATTCATCAGATGATTAAAAATTGTAACTGTGGCCAAATTGCAGTGCAAATTAACACACTTCACTGCTGCTTAAAAATTATATTAGGTTTTTCAGTTTTTTTGTACAACATGGTCAATTGTGTATTAATCTTTAGGTAAATCGCTTTTTCTAATTTGTCCTGATTTTTGTCCCCTGGAGTCACTGTTTAATTTCAAATCCAATGCCATATGTATTCAGAATATCATGCATTAGAATAAAATCAGAACACGCATGCTTATTCTGATACAACTACCAATGTGTTGTGTCTATTCATTACTGAAACTATGTTATTTATAGGCAAATTCTCAGTTAGGTTGTACCTATGGAGCGGACGCAGGTTTGCAATGCTTAGAGGGAGCCGATCCTCAGGGCAGTTCTGATGGTTCACAAGCCAGGCATGAATGCAGGTGCTACAAAAAGCATGCTCACATGGAGCCTGCAGAGGATCCTCCAACACGTCACGACACACACAGCACAGCAACCCTTCATTCACATAGCCCACAAAGCGCTCCACATCATAACCCATGCTGCACACAGAGAGAAATACAAATACTGTAGGATTATATGGAATAAACCTGATGCAAAGACATTTCAGAGCCACACATGACTAAACGAATACTGTGAATATCATGGACGAGTCAATTATTCCTTTAATTGTTAATCCATTACTGTGCAAGTAAAAATATCACCTTGAAGTCTGGATTTAATCAACAACATGAGCCATGACTATTAAAAAATCCAGGACTACAGTCAAATGCAATGAAATGTGAAGTTTGAAAAACAGAAAAAACCCTTCTTACCTGTCAGACCAGGTGATCCCTCTCGTCTTTCTGTTTCATGCTCTGTTCTTCCTGCAAGGCCAACCAGGGTAAGCTTTAGGTTGCCTTAGGAACAACATGGCTGCCAGCTGTTTAATGGAGACACTGAGATATCAGGGTCAAAATTCACAGGAGGAGGAGCTTTTACAAGGTGAGCGGATCGAGCTGACTGTTTAATGCATCACCACATTCTAATGACATGCTAATCATTGATGGGCCTGTGAACCACATATGCCTGTACATTTTGTTGCATTAATATGAGTATTCTACCAGTGCAGTGCAAACATGCAAACATCCACAATACACAGTGCAGAAATCCCTCTGAGATTCTATTTCCAATGCTGGAATCACATGACCCAAGTAGGACTGCTGCATCCCTGGTGATCTTATGCTTGTATATCACAAATACAACCAGAACTATGTGCATCATGGGACACAGCAATTCCCAGAATAAACAGTCTCTACCATGCCTGAGGGAAAACAAGAGCATAAAGGCATGGAGAGAACACTCATGCTCCCTAACCTCTTTTTCTGTCTAATAATCTTTAAGGTGAGCCTGACCTAAAACCTGCATTTAGCCAATCAACTGTTTCACGGGTCTGAAGAGAAAAGTGGTGACTAGCTGCATGCATGTTTGGTTTATCTAAATGATACTGAAGGAAGGGCGTTTTATGGTGTGTGTAACTAGATGAGTTCAAACTTCACATTCATAGATGTGAAATGAAACACAATGTGACACCATACATGGTTCTGGCAATTGTGATGCTTCACTTCTGTGCCCATGAGAGCCTCAGATTCCCATATACCTGGTGTCATTTCAGCTGTTTACCTCATCTACGTACCTCAAACATTTTGAGATGTTTTTCTGCTCACCACAGTTGTAAAGAATGATCATTTAAGTTTCAATCCTCCTGGCAGCTCAAACCAGTCTGGCAGTGGTCCTTTGACTCAAAAAACGAAAGATGTTTCAGCCATGTTGTCCTGCTTAACTGGCTCTAGTAATAGTACATAAAACATTTCCATATCATTTGTAAGATATATATATATAAATATATTGTTATGTTATAAGCAGAAAATCCAATCTTTTGTCTTATTTTCTTAGTTTCTGAATTCAGACACAGCATCATTCAGCAGGGTTTCCCAGAACACCCGTTGGTCACACTGATAACACTAATGATCATGCAAATTATACAGATGCTGCATTAAACATGATGAAAACATCTGAAGAGGACTATAAAAGAGCAGCCAAATAAGTTCAAACAGTAGTGAATCACACCACAAGCTAAATAAAGCTAGAATTAAACCAGTGTAATATATTTAAATCCCAGTATTTAAAAGCCTGACATTTATACTATTGTATTTAATCAATTCTCTGAGAGTCAAACTGACTGAGGGTCTAGAAAAAGCTAAATATTGTGTGAGCAGAGCAATTAGATAAGAAGATAATCACGAGTATTGAAACAGTCTGCAATATTTGTTGTGTCTAGAAAGTGTTTTTATTGCACGATTAAAGTGTTCACTCCAATAGACAATTCTAAGCTGCACCATAGTGAGTCACAGAAGAAAAAATACTAAATGTATGATAGGACAGGTGTGTGAATTGTTAATAAGCAGAAAAAAGAAGCAAGTAAATTTGTTGGCTAAAAGATGCTGTGGGACTGCTTTTGTCTTGATTATTAATAAACACCACACTATTAAATTAAGGAGAAAAAACGAGTAAAACAATAATACTTAAAGTTACAATTTTCTCTACATTGTTTTAAGTATAAGTTTCTGTGGAACCTGTCCTGGAACACTGGGTGTGTGAATGTACCAGTCTATAGCAGGGGATCATGCACACGCACACACATACATTCAAAAACGTATTACCCCAAGGGAAACTGATCACAGCCAGACCACCTGCAGCATGAGAGCCTGGAAGAAAACCCATGGGAGCATAAAGAAAACATGCAAAACTCCACACAAAATGTAACCTGAGCTCAAGGTTGAACTGCAAACCCTGAAGCTATCAGACAGCAACACTACCCACTCAATCAACACACTACACATAATTTATCAACCAATTGAAATGTTAAATATTGTTTATTTCAACATGTATTCAAATATATCTGTATTTATTTACTTCTTTTACCATTCATTTATTTCATGCTGATGCCTTGATCTATCAAAAGCTGAGCAGAGTTTAGTGTAAAATCATCTATTAAACTATGCACGTTCTCTGAAACTGGATAAAATTGGTTATGCTTTTTTATTTATATTTTATTTTATATTTTGACTAATGAGAAGTGTTCCAAAGCCTTATAGCCCTTCTCTGATCATCAGTGTTCCCTCGAACCCACATACTCATCATTCTCACCTACATACTTCTTGAGTCTTTCTTTACCGTACTAGTAATACAAGGAAATATATTCAGACAATCTTTATACTACATTGTGATATGCAAATGACAATGACAATTTGATTAATATGCTAATTAGTCCTTGCTATCCTTTGGTGTCTGTGGCTGATTTCCCAAGAAAAGACTTGGCAACACTGCCTCCCAAAAATACAATAATTACTCCTCAGCCAGCCAAGCGAGCTAGGCATCAGCTTTCAAGTATTCTCAGGTGTCTCAGTGGTTACAAGCCACAGTCTTGTCTTTCTTCATGGCTTTTAAGCTTTCCATTCAGATTAACTCCATGCTGATAGCTGATACTGCAAGTTAGAGGTATAAGTTTACTTAAGATAAAATTGTCACTTGGTGAAAGTGTTTCACTGCACTCATATATTCTATTGTAATAGACATACCAGAATAAAGGCTGTAATTTTCCACAATCATCACCTTTACAAACAAACACTTGGATTCATTTTGTTACTGTATACATGAACTAAAACAACAACACTGTTAACTCATTTAACACTGCACCTCATTGTGATGTGAATCTTAGAGGATGCCGCTTCTGATACTGGTGGACATTCTGTGCCACCTAGAAGAGGTTCCTATTTGAGTCTGGTTCCTTTTAAGGTTTTTTCCTCATACCAACTCAGGGAGTTTTTCCTTGCCACTGTCACTGTCAAACAAACCACAACCAAACAAAAAACTCAATACATTTCATTTCACATGTGACCAATGAGGTCTGAAGCCCCATTTTAGTTTTGCAGCCACAGAACAACTTTAGAAACTGATTACTGAAAAAGAAAGCCAGAAAAAGAGAAACAAAAGGGAAAACAAAAAATTTGCCTCTGTATAAGAAACTTTTATTAATAATCCCAATGTCAACAGATTAGATTTTACCGGTGAAGTAATAAGAGATGAATTATGGCCTGGTTTTTCATGGTGGTCACTGTAAGTATAGTAGACCTGGAGTGTTGGTTGTTTGGGAAATAATCAGTACCAGTGGGTGTGATGTGACTCGAGGTGCAGGTGGATTAGTTTCCTGTAACAGCATGTCCCGAAGTCTAGTATTCCTCTTACACCAAAAAAAAAAAAAAAAAAAAAAAATCCCGACTCCACTGGCTCACAGTGAATTAGTCTCTGCATTTCAACCTTTTAGTCACGAGGTGGCACTAAAATACACGTTGTTCAAAGGATGACCCAGAAAGCTTAATTTTGCCATAGATTAATACATAAAAACTACAAGTTGTGCTCTCATTTTGGAGAACACATTACTAAGATTCCCTTGATGAGATATATAATAGCATATAAAATAGCTATATAAAGCATCCGGAAATTCTAGCTATCGATAAAATATGTCAAGCTCCTCGAAAATTTCCTTTGTCTTTTATTTATTTATTTATTTATTTATATTCTATTATTTTACATGTATATGATTATTTAAAAAAAAATGTTCTAACAAAACAAACAAAAAAATCTTTCGCTTTTTTTAACAACCAATCAGAAACGTTGTAACGTCACTTCCGGGGTAAACTGCGCGCATTTTGAGAGGGACGTAGTCTTCGGTGTGAGTTATTTACAGAATAATGTTTGAGTGAACTTACATACAGGATATACTAGAGCAAAAAACCTAAAAAAACAAAACAGGCAAGTACTAAGTTATCGATGCTACTTTTTAGTAAAAAGAATTGTTATTTGTAATGTTTGTAGTGGAAACAGGATATGAGTGAGTCCTAGTTCTGTCTCTTCATGTCGGAGTGAACTGCTGGGATGAGCAGCTTTGACATTTATACTTGTAGGAAGTTTCATTTTTCATTCTGGAAAAAAAAATCCAACAAATAGCAACATGGATTAAAAATGTGGCCTTTTTAAACATGCTTAGAAGCATAATTATAGACTATCTTTAGCTATAGATGAGCTTCATCCTGATCAGGATCTTGGTGGATCCAGAGTTACTCTCTGGAACACTGAGTGTGAATCAGAGGTACATCCTGGTGCAGATATGAAGGAATCATGGGTACACACCTAGGGACAATTTAGAAAAGCCTTTGGGATGTGGGAGGAAACCAAAGATATTAACCTGAGATCAGGATCGTATGTTCTTAGGATACTTCTGAATGTTTGTGTTAATTGTGATTGCTGTGTTCCTCATTGACAGGATGCGCAGGTCTGCGGCACCGAGTCGGCTCCTGCATGGTAATGCTGCAAAGAAGCCACGGTTTGTACCTCCTGCCCCGGTGCACCCAGGAGCAGGGCTATTGTCCAACCCAGGGCCAGTGTTAATGCCCAACACCATGCCAATGTCAAGCCCAGGACAAACACCAACATCAACACCCAAACCAGCAACTAACAATGTCCTCAATAAGGTACTGATTCTGATCTTTTCAGGACCAGTTTTATGATTGACCCTGTGATTAAGGATGTAGTGATTTCATTAATTTTGCAAGACGATCAATGTACAGTAAAAAGTCTATAGTGGCAGTGTGGTGACATTTGTCAGGACACTGGCTTAGTTGTCAGAGCAATTTGAATAAAATATTTAGTCAAATATTTGACAAGTCTATAATTACTATGCTCGTATTAATACATCATTTGGATCATCTGTATAATCTAAGATTAATAATAAAAGTATTAAAAAATGTATTAATGAAATATGTGTAGTGGTGCTTTCTGCAAAGTCTCGATTGTCAGTGATTTGTAACAGTTTCTTATCATAGTATAGGCTTCTGGACAGGTTCTGGTTCTTTAACAACTATTATTGATTTCAGGAGACAAAAAACTTCTAGATTATATTACGTCATTTTTTGAGACATGCAGTGCATCTGGAAAGTATTCACAGCGCTTCACTTTTTAGTCATTTTGTTATGTTTCAGCTTTATTCCCAAATGGATTAAATAAAAAAAGCCTTTGCCATGACACTCAAAATTGAGCTCAGGTACATCTGTTTCCACTGATCATCCTTGAGATGTTTCTACAACTTGATTGGAGTCCACCTGTGGTAAATCCAGTTGATTGGACATGATTTGTAAAGAGACACACCTGTTTATATAAGGTTTCACAGTTAACAGTGCATGTCAGAGCACAAACCAAACCATGAAGTCCAAGAAATTACCTGTAGACCTCTGAGACAGGATTGTATTGAGGCACAGATCTGAGGAAGGGAACAGAAAAATATCTGCAGCATTGAAGGTCCCAATGTGCACAGTGGCCTCAATCATCCGTAAATACAGTAAAACCCCGTTGTACGAGCATAACTCGTTCTTGAAAATTGCTCGTAGGTCCATTTGCTCGTACGTTCGAATTGATTTTCCCCATAAGAATGAATGTAAAATTGATTTAATCCGTTCCGAGACCTTATTCAATCGCTTATTTCTGCATTTAAAAAGTATTTGTAGCCTATTTTAACAAACAAATACACCGCAAATTACCGTAATGTAAACATAATTTAACACTTACTCGTGTGATAGTGGTTGATTGCGAGTGTGAAACACACACCACGCTCATAAACTCCTCGGTTTCCATGGTAATTCTATTTACTTTCGTTTTCACAGCACCATCACTGATTTTCTTGGGAGACATTTTTCAAGATTTCTAGTGAAATAAAAATATAAAACTAAAAAAAGTTAAGTTTTTGCTGCACTGAACAACGAGAGCGACCGAGTGATACGTCATCAACTAAGCAACTGATGCGACCCTCCGCCGAAAACGGGGAACCGGCAGCGTGGGTTTGCTCGTGCCTTCAAAATTTGCTCGTGAAACGGTAAAATTTTGAGAGCGAGGTCACTCGGATCTCCGTTTGCTCGTACTATAGGTTGCTCATACAACAGGGTTTTACTGTAAAAGAAGTTTGGAACCACCAGGACTCTTCCTAGAGCCCGGCCAAACTGAGCGATCAGGGAGACGGGCCTGAGTCAGGGAGGTGAGCAAGAACCTGATAGTCACTCTGAAAGAGCTCCAGCGTTTCTCTGTGGAGAGAGGAGAACTTTCCAAAAGAACAACCATCTCTGCAGCATTCCACCAATCAGGCCTATATGGTCAGACAGAGCCACTCTTTAGTTAGAGGCACATGACAGCCCACCTGGTGTTTGCCATAAGGCACCTGAATGACTCTCAGGCAATGAGAAACAAAGATTGAGCTCTTTGGCCTGAATGACAAGCGTCATGTCTGGAGGAAACCAGGCACCTCTTATCACCTGGCCAATACCATCCCTACAGAGAAGCATGGTGGTGGCAGCATCATGCTGTAAGGATGTTTTTTCAGCGGCAGGACCTGGGAGACAAGTCAGGATCGAGAGAATGAGGAATTCAGCTTTGTACAGAGACGTCCTTGATGAAAACCTGCTCCAAAGCACTCTGGACCGCAGACTGGGGCGACGGTTCATATTCCAACAGGACAATGACCCTAAGCACAGAGCCAAGATGACAAAGGCTCCTTGTCATGTCAAATGTCCTTGAGTGGCCCAGCCAGAGCACAGACTTGAACCTGATTGAACATCTCTGGAGATATGTGAAAATGTCTGTGCACCGATGCTTCCCATTCAACCTGATGGAGCTTGAGAGGTTCTAATCTAGTTAAAGCTTTTTTTATTTGCCAATGCCACTATATGTGCAGACAAACAGCAGACTCGAAATACGTTTCTCTTCTCTCTCAAGTGTTTTCATTGTCAATGCAATATAGAAAGTTTGTATAGGCAATATCAGCAGCTCAGAACAATATAGAACAGATTTCGTAACAAATAGACATATATATATATATATATATTTATATATAAATATATATGGGTGACATAAATCGTAAACATCTAAATGTGTAAGGTGCAAGTATACATCCTAGTATATGTACACATACTAAAGTTCTGAGTATAAAGCATTTGTAAGGTGCAAGACAGATAGCAGCAGTATGACAGTAGTACAAAAAGACTACAATGTGTAAAAGTGCAACAGTGTCAGATTTAAAGAATTTGTACATGTAACAGTTTTAAATAGGAGTTTGTAAACATGTCCATTTGTGTAGAATTCTGCACAGAGTATAAAGTGCCTTATGTGCAATAAAGAAGTGTGGGGTTAGCTGTAGATTTCTTAGAGTTCAGGTGTAGGTGGGAGAGGGGGGAGGTAATGGACAGAGTTGAGCATCTTCATAGCCTGATGGATGAAGCTGTTTGAAAGTATTGTGGAGCCTGATGGCTCCGGTACCTTCTTCCTGAAGTGGAAGATTGATGAGTGTGAGGTGTCAGTAGCTATGCTGATGGCTCTGCTAACCGGGTGTGGTAGATGTCATTAGGGAGAGCAGAGAGACACCGGTTATCTTGCTGGTTGCATTCACTATGCGTTGCAGAGTCTTTCGGCAGCTGGTGAGGATGCTCTCAATGGTGCCCTGGTAAAAGGAGCACATGATGGGATGTGGGTCTTGTGCTTTCTTCAGTTTGTGATGTGATGTGGTGTTTGTCATCCAGGCGAGGTCCTCAGGGATGTGTACTCCTAGGAACTTGATGCTGCTTACAATCTCCACTGTGGCACCATTGATGGTTAGAAGGGGGTTCTGTGGAGGTTCTTTTCTGAAGTCGATGACAATTTCTTTGGCCTTCCCCACGTTGAGGAAGAGATTGTTGCCGTTACACCATTGGACCAGTCAGCTCACCTCGCTCCTGTAGTTGGCCTCATTGTTGTTGGTGATGAGGCCCACGACAGTCGTGTCTGCAAAGAAGAATGGGAGAACCTGCCAAAAATAGTTGTGCAAAGCTTGTAGCATCATACTCAAAAAGACTTGAGGCTGCAATTGGTGCCAAAGGTTTTTAAAAATCATTTGCATAGATTTCAACCACACTTTTTTCATGTTGTCATTATGGGGTATTGTTTGAACAATTTTGAGGAAAATAATGAATTGAATCCATTTGGGAATAAAGCTGTAACATAACAAAATGTGGAAAAAGTGCTGTGAATACTTTCCATATGCACTGTAAATGGCTGTTTCTTTGAATTTGTATTGCACAGATGTCTTTATAGAACACTGTTCTTTGCATGTCAACAGCAAAACTGGGAAGTGATTCATAATTTTTGCACTATTAATTAAAGATGGATTTCTGTGCAGGTGCAGAAGAGCTTGACTGAGAGGGCAGCAGGCACTCCAGCTGCTGCAAAAGTCTCAGTAATGGGTAAGGCTTTAGCCAGGGTTCTGAGTGTTGTTGCTCAGGAGGAGAGGAACGAAAATGATGTGGACTCTCTGAGCTTCCCTTTGGATTCAGGGCAGCCCCCAGATTCACCCTCAGCACAACAGCCAGGTGTACAGTGTACACACACCACCACCACCACCTCTAACAGCCCAACAGGTAAGATTCACCATTGCTTTTTATTTTCTTAATAGTGGACCTGCAAGAATTAAGTGGTTTCAAAAACACACAGAGTTTAGTGTTGTATCTGATAGTTGCCCTAAAGACTGCTCAAATGCTCTGAATGTTTGGAAGTACATACCTGTGTGAGGAACTTTTCTCACTGATGTGCACACTATCCTGAAAGTTACCACAGCAGAGAATCTAACCCCAAACATTAACTGCCAAGAAAAGATAACATGCCCACTGCTCAGGCAACTGTGCATAAGAGCAGAATGTACTGCTTTTACTTACTGCTTGATTTTCGCACTTTATTCTGTATCATGTTGTTCGTTAATTGCTGTCAATTGTTGACCCTGTTATTTAATATTGGCCCCCTCTATGATTGGGTTTCTCTAAGAAATCTTTGTAAACCCCGACCTGATTTTATATCTATGTAAATTTTTTCACCAATTTGAACAATTTTGCACACTTGCTTGGCTTCTGCCTTTCATTGAGTTATCTTGTCATCTTATCAAACACTGTGGGTGGAACTGAAGGCTCGACAGAGTGAGCTGGATTTTTTTTATTTGTCAAAATAAGTTAAGAATACAACTCGCAGTGAAATGTAGAAATGTAAACCTGATTGTCTGCTCAGTAAATTGGGCATTAGCTAAAAAGGAATCTAAATATAAAATGAATAAAGAAAATATGAGAAAATATATTAGATAATGAATAAAAAATAAAAGTGCAAATGTATTTAGATGTGCAAAAGGGAAGTAAAAATTGGAAATGGAATGTAACAAGGTATGAAATAACAAACCAGTTACAGCGACATGACAACGTAAGGTGCTGTGCGCAAATACATAATGAACATGAGTATTGTTGGAAGGGATATTGAAAGGCTAAAAAAATTGACTTATTACCTTTAATCACATTAAATAGCATATTTTATTTTGTTTGTTTGATTTTAATTGATGGCTGTGTTGCCCCCAACCCCATTATTAGTGATGTCACAATCGTTTTCAGCACCCCTAATTCTTCTGTGTTTATTATGTATATATTAATTTTTACTAAATTGATATTACACTTATTTATACCTCACATAAACAGCATGAACATTGTAAATGAGTGTGGCCCCCCCATCACTATATACAAACACTACACGTGATTAAAGATCATATCCTATCACCTATCCTAAACATCATTCTTCTAATGAATCACCACCAGTACATTAGCTGATACAGTGCAGACTTTGAGGATGATTGTATAACATGGTGTTTTGTTCATGATGATGAAGCGTGTCCCTGGCAGATCTTTCCACACTGTTGAAAGTCCAGCTCTTCCCTGCGGGTCTTGTTTGTAGAAAAAAAAAAGTCAGAAAGGAAAAACATTGCAGACAAAAATGATAACAGATCAGAACTAATAAAAACCGGTTTAAATCGGAAAATTTTGAAATGTGGAGATATCTCCAATAGAGTCCTAACTACTGTGTGAAACAGACTCCGGTTTGGCTTTGAACTGCTTTCCCTCCTTTTGTGCCCGCCCCCTGAAGAAAACGAACCAATCAGCACGCGTGCTTCATCTGATTTCCATCCCGACGCTCCGTCGCCACAGAGTAGATCCCAAAGCAGAGCTCAAGCACAAGAAGCAGTCTCCTGAAGCAGTCTCCGGAGACGCCCTTGAAATCAGACGCAACTGGTGTTTCTCTTGTCCGTGCCGCTGTTTCAGTCGTCGCACAATCACGTATCGAGGCAAATGTTTGATAATAAACGATCAAACCCAGCGGTTTTATTCTCGCATGTCACTATAAAGTCTTTATTTAAGGCGAGTCGCTACCGGCTGTGTCCCAAACCGCATACTACCGCCCTAAACAGTGCTCCAAAATAACACTACGTGTTGAATAGTGTGCACTGTAATACTGGGTTTAACTGTATGACCTCCTTGGTTTGTGAAATAAATTCTAGGGATTTCTTTCTAAAAAAAACCATTTTATTAAGTTATTTTTAGTCAAAAGCAATTTTATACTGAAGTCTTATTTGCTATAGGAGAGATTCATTTTTTCTTTCGTAATGCAGTTGGGTTTGCTATGTAGGTCAGGCCAGGCTTAAGCAGCTTTACTGAACCTGCGTCAGCTTAAGCTGAAAGGAATTTGAACAGAGCCCTCCCCTATAGGCGTGGGCCTAAATGAGGCTGGCCTAGTTAAGCCTGATTTTTTTCCCCCTCACGTCTCTCTGCGTGGAGAGTGTGCAGCTGGGTAACAGAACCAGCACAGAAACCCGCACACGTTCAAGTGCTTTCAAGGGAAAAGACAAATAGACTGATAGTACAAAGGGGAAAAAGCCAGGGAGAAAACCAGAGTCTAATGGTTAAAGGGGAGGATAAGAATTGTCTAGTCTAGAGCAGCCAGGATCAGCTTAGATCAAAGATGTCTGCTTTGTTTATGACGAGCAGCATGGTGGGCAAGGCACGCTCTTCAAACTTTACACTGTCTGAGAAACTGGACCTGCTTCGTCTGGTTCAGCCGCACATCCGCATCTTGGAGGAGCACACAAATAAGCATGCAGTGATTGTGGACAAGAACCGGTGCTGGGAGAGCATAGCCGAGCGCTACAACAACCTGGGAGGAGAGAGGCCACCCCGGACAGCCCAGGGGCTCCGTACCCTGTACAAACGTCTCAAAGAGAGCGCCAAACAAGAAGTGGTCCAGCGGAGCCACGCCCAGCCTGAGTACCGGGGCAGCATCTCAGAACCAACCAAACGGATCATGGAGATGATCCCACATCTGTTTCATGCAGGGGACAAAGAGCACAGCATGCTTCACAGGTAAGAGCAAGGTATGCGTTTTTGCACACAATACACAAAAAGCACATGCATAGACACACCTGTTGGGAGATTAAACACAGTGTGTTTAGAGAATTGGTGTAATTGATTTTATACCTCAACCTGCGCTGACTTTGGACTTCCGCTTATTATTCTCAAGTCAAGCACATGCATAACTCACCTGCTCAAAGTTCACTTTTATGGCCTGTCAGTCATAACCAAATAACCAACAAAGATTATAATGACTTGTTTAATAGTTATCACATCTACTCCCTTTGTGGTTAAAACCAACCTGTTTTCATTACCTTGGTCGTGTGTTTGGGTTGGTCCAAGCTGTTAATTTCTTTTTAAATGAACATTTTTTTCTGAAGTAAACATTTTGTAAGATGCACCGATCAGGCATAACATTATGACCACCTGCTATTGTGTTCGTCCTGTCAGAACTGTTTTGCTGCACAAATAGTTCTGTCCATTAACTTTAACAGTAGCTCGTCTTTTAGATCAGACCACCTTCGCTCCCCACGTGCATCAGTGAGCCTTGGCTGCCCATGTTCCTGTTGCCGGTTCATCACTGTTCCTTCCTTGGACCACTTTTGATAGATACAGACCGCGACCACCTCACAAGAGCTGCATTGGAGACGATCTCTGACCCAGTCGTCTAGAGATCACATTTTGGCGCTTGTCAAAACCGCTCAAATCCTTACGCTTGCCCATTTTTCCTGCTTTTAACACATCAGCTTTAAAGACAAAATGTTCACTTGCTGCCTAATTTATCCCACCCAGTAACAGGTGCCATGATGAAGAGATAATCAGTGTTATTCACTTCACTGGTCATAATGCTATAATGTCATGCCTGATCTGTGTATGATCTGCTGATCTGAAATTATAATACATTTTAAGTGAAATGTCATAAATGTAATAAAGAATTATAATAATTGTGATATTAGGTTTACTCTTAATTTCCATTGCTTTCAAGTTCTTGCTGAGTTTTATTTATCTTGATATGTAACATGAATATACAAGTATTGACTTTGTTTTTTCTGTTAGGTTGCAATACAAGATGAATTCACCAGTCGAGCAGCCTGGCAGCAGCTCATCTCTTCCTGCCTTGCCAGACTTCACACCTGCAGCCAGAACGGTGAGGGTGGAGTCAGAGGATGTCAAACCACCACCCGATCTCCAAATAATAGTCCCTCACGATTCACCTGTTACATTAACAACCCCACACAGCCAGGAACCCTTTGCACAGACTGAGAATGAAGTTGAGGAGGAGGAAGAGGAAGAAGAATTAGTCTCTAATGTTTACGCAGCCTCACTCTCACCCTGCCCCTCCTCCGTGCATCTCCCTCCATCACCTTCGGCACCCGCATCTAGACGCAGCCTGTACGAGAGAGGCGGTGCTTTGTTTAGAAACCCTGCACTCGAGGCGGAGTCTTTGCAAATGATGCGAGACGAGCATGAGCTTTTACTGGCCAATCACAGGAAGCTCGGACAATATCTAGACGAAAAGCGAGAGGGGCTAAAAAGAAAGCAACAGCTAGAGGAGGAGCTCTTGAGGTCAAAGGTCAAAGTGGAGAAACTAAGAGCTGCACGCCTACGCCATGGACTGCCTCTAATGTAGGAAACGCACAAAAGACAGTAATTCTGCTGTCATGTACAGTTTTACGTATGACTTTTATTTACATTTACTTTTTTGGTCTGTAGAAAAAGTAAATGTCTTAACCCGTTGTGAATATGAGACTGACATGATTGTATTTTTTTTGCAATAATAAAGCAGTCGTTTTTTGTTTGTTTTATTGTTTATTTTATTTTCCCAAACTTGTTGTCTGATTGGTTCATCCATTTTTGGAGTCGTCATATGCAATACTGATTCACGTTGCAAAAGAATCAATTCATTTATAGCTTTTTGAAGATCAGATATCTGACATTAAAATGTTGATCGCTTTGAATTTATTGTCAGTATTGACAACCTTTTTCTTTAAGCAACCTTTACGCTTTTATCACCTACAACTTGCAGTTATGGCAGATGTCCTATCTGATTCATACAACTAAGCAGTTGAGGGTTAAGGCATTTTTGTGTTACTCTGATTTGAACTCACGACCTTCCGAGCAGCTAAGCTACCACTTCCCAACTTGATTTTGAATATTTTTGAAGGTCAAGAGTTTCGATGTATGATAAATACTTTGATGTTTCAAAAATGCTTCAAATGCTGCAGGTATGCATAGTGCTTCCTAAGTAGAATAACATTTTGTAATGAATTGTAACTAATGGAAATGCTACCCAGTTTTCATTTGGCACTTATTAGAGTTTTACATTCATAAGTTTTTGTATGTGTTTTAGCACGGTACTACAGTGTAATGTGGTGCAAGGCATCCTCGAGGAAGCACAAACGCTGGGAAGGTGATGCTGTACTCGTGGCCACAGGACGTAGCGTTGTGCTGAAAGACATGGAAGGAAGAAATATTGGACGAGGTGAACACAGTAGTGCACAAAAATGGTGGCTAAACAAGTTTGTGGGTGGATTGTTTAAATGACTAGATTCTGCTGGAAAATTGGGTGGTAAATCTTATGTGGGAATTAATGTATTCAATCCATCTGCCAGTTTGATTTGGAAATTTTTATTTATTTACATTTTATTTACTTTTTTACTTTCATTGTTACACTTGCAGAAATAATTTTTATGGGGCTTTTTTTGTGTTTTTTTTAGACTGCCTTGTGCCTTGCTTTCTAATACAAGGCATTAAAGCATTAAGTTTTTTCATAATAATTTTCGAGCTGCAGGTTAAATTGTGTGAATGTGTATTAAAGGTTCAGGTTACAAAGCGTCTGAGCTGGAGAGTCTGTGTGAGGGCCAGACTTTAATGGTAGGAGGGAAGCAGCTCGAGGTCATGGGGATCATCTCAGATGAAGATTATGCAAAGGGACGATGTTTTCAAGATGCCATTGTGGAGGATTCTTTACAGACGAACGCTAAAGCACCAGTGGGACATCAGAGACCTCAGCTGGCCAAACCCTTTGCCAGACCAGCATTAAAGGATGCAACTATGGGAGTACCCAAACCCGAGGGTCCTGTCTGCAAGCCCAGACATGACCCTAATAGTCCAGGTATGTATACAAATATAAATACAAAAAGTGAAAAAAACTAACAAGTATTGTTCCTTTGACAGCAGCTGACAAATCATATCAAAGCAAATCAGTCTATTTTGCTTGCATGGTAAATATTTATGTGTAGGTTTAAGTGCCAAAAAGTTTACTTGCACTCACTGCCCAATGAGGTGTGTATTGTATTTATCCAATTTATCATGTGGCATCATGTGTCAGCAGAGTAATGCATTAAATCATGTACAAACATTTAATGTAACCCTTCAAATATCGGACTAGCAAAGAATGACATCTCCTTGAAATTGACAGGGGCATGGTATTTCATTCCAGACAAGCTGGTTTGAGCATTTCAGTAATTGCTGCTCTCCTCGGACTGGTCTCCAGAGGTTACAGAGCATAGAGTTCACAGATTAACACACAAGCATTCAGGAGCATAGACATACTGGTTAAAACTGAGAAGTGCTACACAAAACAAACACTCTTTACAACTATGGTGAACGGAAAAGCATCTCAGAAAGCACCAGACCTTGAGTTGGATGGGCTACAAAGACAGAAGACCACATTAGGTTCGATTAGTGTTAATCAACAACAGAAATCAGAAAAACAGAAATGAGGTCACAGTGGGGACAGATTCAATAAAACTGGATTATTGAAGATTGAAAATGCTTTCCATCACCTTAAAAAAATAGGCATAATCATAGTTATAATGAAGCGTTCTGTGGTTAAACTTTCAAGATGTGGACTTTCATGGTGAAAGCCTTTTGTTCTTTTTCTGTAAAATTACAATCTACATTCTTTGTCTTATTAACCTTAAGGGAAAGGAAAAAAAAAGAGAAGCAATGAAATGACAGCTTTTTGTTTTGTGCATTTTTTTTTAAATTTTTTGTTTTGTGCATTTAACATGACTCTCAATTTATACTGTGCCCTTGTCAAAAAGGTTTATATAATGTGAAATCAGTGACATAGAAAATCAATGATTCTACAAACTTATAAAACAAGACGCTATTCATTCATACGCAAATAAAAAACATGGGCAAAACATAAAAATGGTCAAATACTAAGCTTCTGTAGTTTTCTTGTACTTTGTAGTAAAATCATGATGATTGTTTGATGAAAAATGTAAGTTTCATATGTGCCATTTGTTTCCAGGAGTGTATAAATGATCTAGATAAATGCAGCTGAACAGAGGAAATGATTGGGAAATGAAATGAAATGATAATCTGACGTTTCCAACTTTTAAAATCTTAAAGTTTGGTGTCTAACAAATGTGAAAAAAGTCAGATGCAGCTATCCACCTTTTATATTTAGCTGAAAATTGCTTAGATCCTAAAATCATACAACCATTTAATTATGTTTAACTGAGCTTCTTGGTTAGCTTAGTTGTTGTACCAAGTTTAATATGCTCTGCGTAATGTTCTTGACCAGCACCTGAACGTTGCTTTTTTTTTTTTTTTTGTTGTGGACAACATATAAGCTCCCACATTACATAAAACTAAAGGGGAACAGTGCATTAATACACATCAAAATAATCCTGCTTTAAACTTCCCCTATGAATCCAAATATGATCACACAGTATACACAAGATGCGGTATTGCACATGCTGTCCTGCTAAAGAGTAAAGTACCTACATGTGATCATTGCAAAAAACAAAAAAACAATACACAGGACCATTAAACATATATTAATCTACTGTAATACTATTCACAACACCAAAAAAAGCTTTTAGTCCGAAATACTTTTTTAGGAGTTTAGGATTTAGGAGTCTTCCACATTGTGTCACCAAAAAAAATCCTTAAATTCTTGCTGAGTTTTAAAGGGAAGGACCTCATGTAACTACTATTGATGACAAAGTTTAAATACTGTAAAACCTTTGCTGTGTTTTCTACATTTACATTTGCGGCATTTAGCAGACGCCCTTATCCAGAGCGACGGATAAGGCGTTATCCTCAATTCTAACTCCCTTGTTCTTGCAATCAACATTGGCATTGCTGCTGACATGGCATTAAAAGATTAATACACAAACAAACAACAGACAACATATAAGCATTAAAACAGTAGAAAGTAAAGTATATAGTGACTTGTCAGAAGTTGTTTTTTTGTTAAATCATTTCCCTGGAGTCAAATACTTTAAAATATTTGACTATTTTTTAGTAAAGTCCAATGTCTCTGGAAAAAAAAGAAATATAAAATGGTTCATACACCTAACAGTTTACAAGTAAAATTTATGTCTAACATAACTTTACTTTTGGAATTTCTCCAAATAGGAGCCCTTGTGATGCCCCGACCCTCAGCCAATCACCAGTGGCATTGTAACAAAAATGGACTTCAGGTAGTGGACGTAGTTGTGGACCCTCACCTAACAAATCATCTGCGACCACACCAGAAGGAGGGTGTGGTCTTTCTATATGAATGCCTCATGGGAATGAGGTAGGTGTTTTTTTTCTCCACATTTTTCTGGACAAATACACTTTATGGAAATTTGTTTCCATAATCACAGATTTGCAGCAAGAAAACAGAATCTGCGAGACCACGCCACTGATTTGTCTACCAATGTGTGGTATAATGAGAGGTGGTTGCAGGGAACTGGTAGAAGAATGCTTAGGATGAAGCCGGCAGATTGATTTGAACGAGGCAGATGTAGAGGATTATTTAGACACGGATGATCCGCTGTGGTGACCCCTAACGGGAGCATTAGGGGAGACAGTAAATGAACAATTAGTTTTATACTATTATGATGGGAGCACCTGCAAAATGGCAAGACTTATGGGTCAGCATTGGTTCAAGGAGTAACAAACCAAAGACTGGGACAGGGTATCCCTAGGGCCTTTTTTAAGGGGGATATGTGTTACAACACACAGTACATTGCATCATGCTGGCTAAAGGTCTGTGTAGCCATAGAGCAGTCCAGGTGGCCATGTTACAGCAAAAAAATGTACATTAGAGAAATGAAAGTTTGTCTGGTCAGATGAGCTCTGTTTTCTTTTACATTATATGAAGAGCTGAATACATTTGCATCCAAAAGAAATGGCAACATGGTGCATAGTTTCGACTTATTTATGTTTTTGGTGTTAATCAGCTATCAATAATAATTCAACCAGGGAAGATCATGACTAACTGGATGATGAATGTATTTTATTTATTTAATTTATTTATTTATTTATTTATTTTTTATTTGTATAGCGCTTTTAACAATGAACATTGTCTCAAAGCAGCTTTACACAGATAATGTGGTGATTAAAAGTGAATATGTTCTTTATAAGTGTAAGTTTGTCCCTGATGAGCAAGCCGGTGGCGACTGTGGCCAGGAAAAACTCCCAGAGATGGCATAAGGAAGAAACCTTGAGAGGAACCAGACTCAAGAGGGAACCCATCCTCATCTGGGTTGCACCGAATGTCCATTTGTAGCAGGTATACAATGTTGCGGGGTACAGTGATGGTGATCAGAAGCGAACTGTATTCCTGAGTCAGTGTAGCAGACTGTTGACATCAACTACAGTCAAATCCATCCTCAAAGCGCCCATTCTTATTTCGGAATTTCATGGAACCACCCAAGGCGTTGATGAGAAACCATCCCCAGCTGCACAGAGTGGCCTCCAGTCGAAGAGAACACTATCCAGAGGCAGGCCTGGATGAAGTGGGGAGATCCACGGAGGGGAGAGGGGCAGGAACAGTGGTCACTGGAGCCTCAGGACTCGCTATGGCAGCATAACTAATAGGGAGAACCAGAAGGCAACACAGACATGAGGGATCTCTGGGATAAGAGACGGCCCACCACACCACCATCAACAAAACTGAGTGAACGTGTGAGTGTGGGGGGACGACAGCATACAAATATCCCAGTTCACCAAACACTCTATATCAATGTTTCCTCCAGATCTGAGCCTTTACCTAAGAAAAAATCTACTGATTAAAGGCTTGACTGAATAAATACGTTTTCAACCTCGACTTAAACACTGAGACGGTGTCTGAGTCCTGAACACTGATAGGAAGGCTGTTCCATAACTGTGGGGCTTTATAAGAGAAAGATCTGCCACCTGCTGTAGTCTTCATTATTTGAGGAACCAACAGATAGCCAGCACCTTTTGATCTAAGTAGGCGTGGAGGATCATACTGGTACAGAAGTTCACTCAGATACTGTGGTGCGAGACCGTTAAGTGCTTTATACGTCAGTAGTAGTATTTTATAATCAATGCGAGATTTGATTGGGAGCCAGTGTAGACTGATTAAAACAGGGGTGATGTGGTCATATTTCCTAGATCTAGTGAGGACTCTTGCTGCTGCATTCTGAACCAACTGAAGCTTATTTATGCACTTACTCGCACACCCAGACAGTAAAGCGTCACAGTAGTCTAATCTAGAAGTAACAAAAGCATGAACTAGTTTTTCTGCATCCTGTAACGACATCATATTTCTAATTTTAGCAATATTTCTAAGGTGAAAGAAGGCGATCATGGTAATATTATTCACGTGAGCCTCAAAGGAAAGACTAGGGTCAATAATAACACCAAGGTCTTTGACAGCCGTACACGCTGAAACAGAAACACCATCCAGAGATGCTACGTAATCGGAAAGTTTGCTTCTAGCTGCATGTGGTCCTAGTAAAAGTACTTCCGTCTTATCTGAGTTGAGCAGAAGAAAGTTATCGAGCATCCACTGTCTAATGTCCTTTACACATTTCTCAACATTGTTAAGCTGATCTCTCTCATCTGGCTTTGCTGAAATATACAGCTGTGTATCATCAGCATAGCAATGGAATCTAATACCATGTTTATGAATAATTTCACCAAGAGGCAGCATATATAAAGAGAAAAGCAGAGGGCCTAAGACAGATCCTTGAGGAACACCAAACTTTACCTCAGAGAGTGTGGAGAACTCACCATTTATATCAACAAACTGATAGCGATCAGTCAAATAAGACCTGAGCCAAGAGAGAGCTGTTCCCTTTATTCCAACAACGTTCTCAAGTCTAGCAAGCAGTATAGTGTGATCAATGGTGTCAAAAGCTGCACTAAGGTCGAGCAAAACAAGCAAGGAGACAAAACCCTGATCAGAGGCCAATAACAGGTCATTTACCACCTTAACTAGCGCCGTCTCTGTGCTATGATGAGGCCGAAATACTGACTGATACATTTCAAAAATGTTATTCATAAGTAGGTGTGAGCATAACTGCTGTGCTACAACCTTTTCTAAAATTTTGGATATAAAGGGGAGATTTGATATTGGTCTGTAGTTGGACAGCTGACATGGGTCAAGGTCAGGTTTCTTAATTAGGGGGTGGATAACTGCCAGTTTGAAGGATTTTGGTACAAAACCAGTGCTAATGGAAGAGTTTATTATTTTTAAAACAGGTTCAATTACCTCTGGAATTATCTGTTTAAAGAAACTTGTAGGCAAGGGATCGAGAATGCAGGTTGATGATTTTGATGAGGAAATTAATGAAATTAAGTCATTCTCATGAATAGGAGTAAAACTTTGTAATTGATTGTCTGTTATAATTACACTGCTGTCTACAGGGTTACTTGTAAAATAATTTGGATTTATATTAACCGTCTGGATTTCTTGCCTGATGTTTTCAATTTTATTATTAAAAAAGTTCATGAAATCATTACTACCTAATGATGGTGTGCATGTGAGTGCAGTGCTTTTATTCCCTGTTAATTCTGCTACCGTGCTGAATAAAAATCTAGGATTATGCTTGTTATTTTCTTGTTATTTTCTTATCGGTGTAGGTTGCCATGTAAGTGTGTATGTGTTGTATGTTGCAGGTTGGCTGGCCGATGTGGAGCCATTTTAGCGGATGAGATGGGATTGGGGAAGACACTGCAGTGTGTGTGTGTGTTGTGGACTCTATTGAGGCAGGGGCCTTATGGTGGGCGGCCTGTACTGAAGAGAGGGTTGGTGGTTTGTCCTGGTAGCCTGGTAAAAAACTGGGCTGTTGAATTCAACAAATGGCTTGGCAAAGAAAGGATCAGTGTTTACACTGTTGATCAGGTTTGTCTTAATGAGTGTATGTCCTGTGATGTGCTTCGCAGTCAGAAGTTTTTTTATGGCTATTCTGGACTGTGAACTTATCTAGTAAGCTGCTAAAAACGTGCAGTAATTCACAAGCCAGTGTATATAAATTGTGTGTGTGAATGTTTCTATTTCACAGGGCAATCGCGCGGAGGACTTTATATCATGTCCCCGGTCCCCTGTGATGGTAATCAGTTATGAGATGTTTCTGCGCTCTGTAGACAGCTTAAAGAAGCTGGAGTTCGGTGTGGTCATCTGTGATGAGGGCCATCGGCTTAAGAACAGCAATATCAAGACAGCCAGTGCTCTCACAGCCCTGGCCTGTGAACGTCGGGTGATACTTACAGGTGAGTCACACTACCACCAAATTGTCTTTACTTTCATACTCACCTGTTTTATGTGGAATTTTTAGTTATCAAGAAAATTAATAGAAATAGGGAAAAGAAGAAATAATGGAATGCCAGTGAAGAGATGAGCAAATTAAGACTGCTGATAAGTAATTCATTAAAACAAATATGACCTGAGCAGCATAGTAACCCATAGTGCATCACTGCAGGGTTAGGGTCACTGGTTCAATTCTCAGCTCCGGTTACTGTCTTGTTATTGAAGATGAATGAATGAATAATTATGACATTATTAACTAAATTATTGTGTTCCAGTTTCCCTGTCTGGATAGTGCTTCTCATATAATTTTGTTGTATCATATTGAGCATATTCAAATCACTTAATATTAATCTCTTTTGCTTCTGCAATCTTTACAATTATAATGCATAAGTAGAGTTATTATTGCAGTTATTGTCATAGCAAAGTATGATAAGGAGTAATGTAACTAACTGCACTGTATCCCTGTAGATCATTTGAACTGTTGGTCTGAAATGTTGTGGACTTTTTTTAGTAGACCGTTTTTGAATGAAAGACATAATAGTGCAACTTTAGTTTGTGTTTAAAATCATCACCAGGCACCCCTGTTCAAAATGATCTCCAAGAGTTTTACTCCATTATTGAGTTTGTGAATCCGGGCATTTTGGGAACATCAGCGGCTTACAGAAAGATTTATGAAGAACCAATCCTCAAATCTCGCCAGCCCACCTGCACCGAGGTACCACACACATCAAAATCTAATACATCAATACGTATCGTTTGTTTTGTTATCATAAGTTTAGTGTGTGTATGTTTGTTTAAGGCAAATATAGTACAGTGTGCATGTAAGATGTAAAGAGATGTGTTTCAGGAGGAGAAGCGCATAGGTGAAGAGCGAGCGGCAGAACTTGCTCGGCTGACTGGCGCGTTCACGCTACGAAGGACTCAAGAGATCATTAACTGTTTCTTACCTGGGCGGCTGGAATGGACGGTGTTCTGCCGGCCCACAGAGCTGCAGGTGCAGCTGTACAACGAGCTGCTCTCTAGCCGACCTGTTAGGGCCTGTTTCGCTGCAGCCAGCACACACGCCTTCACACAGAGCCCTCACCTTGCTTGCATTAATGCTCTGAAGAAGCTGTGCAACCACCCTGGGCTTCTTTACAACACGATAAAGGTTTGTGATGTGTGTGTTCCATGTAGATTCACATTCCTTTCTGTCACGACTGCTTACTGAGGAGCCAATTCACCATTACACAAAGAAAAAAAATATAAAAATATAAAAAATATAATGTATGTAATCAGCAGGCACTGAGTCCTGAGTTTTAAAAGCTTTTCTGCCAGTGACTGTAAGGTTATGTGTTCAAATCTCAAGCACCAAGGATCTCTAAAATCTAGTTTTTCAAATTATTGATTTACATTTTACAAGTAATTATATGGCAAAATTTGTATTTACTTTTTTCACTTGTCCTATGTATTTGATCAGCCAACATATTTTTGGTGACTGTTTACTTTTTTAGGTTTTGTGCTGGTGCTGTGAGATTAATGATGCTGGGTGAAAACAATTCAGCAGTACTATTCTGACATAAATAGAATTATTAATCTATTTATTATTAATAAATTATTATTAATTATTATTAATTGTTAAATTGTTAAAAAACTATTAAACAAATCAAATTGCAGCTATATTATCCTCCTGATAATCTATAAAAGAATTTAAGCTTTGGGACAAAACTCAAACTCGAATTTGAACTCCAGTCTAGTTATTTCATACTACATGCTTTTTTTCAAGAATGATTCTGGGTGCAATGTGGCATTAGTAAACTTTTTTTTCCCCCGTTTCCCTTCATTTATCCCTACTTTGGTCCCCTGGCCAGTCCCAGTCTCCAATTAGCTCTTTCTTATAAAGTAGTAACTACCAAGAGAGGATGAAGGATAACACATACTGCATCATTTTAGTCACAGGGCAGCATAACACTTCCACAAAACTTATATAGACACTCACAATTTGCTAATGTTGCTAAGAAAACTTTCAGTTTTGCTTTTTTTGTCCTTTGGGTAAAGATAGCTGTAACACTGGCTGTGCAAATTAAATGTGTAATCTGCTATATGGTTTTCTGGTTCACCAAATAGGGGTATGCAGTGCATTTTTGTTTGTTTTAAAGTTGTTAAAGATTATACAGTATTAGAAACCACATACATATCTGCTTGGTATTAATGAATAACTCATGGTTGGAAGCAAGTGTGATATTTTAAGTATGTTATTTAAAAAAATATAACTATAGGCATCTCATGGTTGTTTGCAAAATTAGTTTGAAGCGCTGATTTTCAAGATATTTTTTGAACGTGTACAAATAATTACTTGGCATTCTTATTATTTCAGGAGAAGAAGAATGATGATTTATATGACAGCGTCTGTGTAGAACTTTTTCCAGAAACCTACACCACTGGTAGTTTTTGCACAGGAGACTCTGGGAAATTGCTGGTGCTCGCAGACCTTTTGACTGCTATAAAGGATGTCAACTGCACAGACAAGTACAGTCTTATAATTCTTTCAATTTGGTCATCCATTTATACATTTTGCTTCATATTACACATGTACAGTGCCTTGCATAATTATTTATAATATATCTCTTGCATTTTAAGGTCCAATATACCGGCAATTTAATAAAATCAAATGATAAAATGTGTTTTATTGCTGCAATTACAGCTGCAGGCTTCTCTGTCAAGTTTTGCATATCAGGTTCCTAAAATATCTACGTTTTCTCAGCAAAATTGTACAAGCTTAGTCATATTAGATGGATCTTTTGACTTATCGGGTGCTTTTCTGACTAATCTCCTTAAATAGACACTGATTTATTATGAATGGTTTCCTCCAGAGCAGAGAGGCTGTTTTGCTGTATTCTTCTTTGATTGACACTTTTCTTACCTTCAGACTTTATGATGTTGTTCTCTAACTTTATTTGCCTTCCAAGAAGGTGTATATAAAAATTGAGATTTTAATTTGCTAATATACACTATATGGACAAAGGTTTGTGGATTTCTGAGCATAAGATTTGTGTGTGCTTTTTGAACATTTCATTCCACATTTAGTCCTCATTTGCTGTTATAATAGCTTTATAACAAATAAAGGATATTTCACTAGATTTTGGAGTGAGCTCATTCAGGTGCAACGGCGTAGTAAAGTCAGTTACTGATTGAGAGTGAGGAGGCCTTGGGGTGCTTTCTGTGTTCACATTCATCCAAAAGTGTTCAACAGGGTTGAGATCATAGCTCTATAGCAGACCACTCAAGATCTTCCACTCCTCCATGTTTTCATGCTTTGTGGACAGGGGCATTGTCATGCTGGAGGTTCAGGACTCTTAGTTTAGTACCAACATTGTGGTAACAGTTTAAGGAAGGACCAGTTTCAAATTGTGTCTATTTTAGTTGTAACTACAAAAAACGTGTTGTGGACTAACTACAAAAAACGTCATTGTTGGTGAATTCTTTTGCATTGTAATTATATACGTATGTCTGATTTAACTTAAGAACAGGATCTGATTGACTGCTTGTTTAATTTGTTCTTTAACCTCCCTTGTTTTCAGGGTTGTTCTGGTGTCTAATTACACACAGACTCTTGATCTGCTGCAGGACTTCTGTGCTCACCTTGGTTACACCTGGTGTAGACTTGATGGGCAGACACCAGTTGCTCAGCGCCAGCGCATTGTAGACTCCTTCAACCGCTTGGACTCTGCCCACTTCCTGTTTCTTCTCAGTTCAAAGGCTGGAGGAGTGGGGCTTAATCTTGTTGGTGCCTCTCATTTGGTTTTGTATGATATGGACTGGAACCCAGCTAATGACATACAGGTTTGTCCAAGTGGAATTGTCACGCAAAAGAAATCAACGTGTTACAACACACCTTGCTACACTTTAACCACACCACAAAGAACATAGTGCTGCTTCATAAACTTGTGTTAAAATTTATACCTTTATAAGTATTCTCTATTTTTATTTCCTACTGCTTGCACTTACACACATCACTAATGATCTGCTCTTTGTAAAGCCACTAGATGGTGCTGAGTTTGAGAAAGTAGAGTTTCTGATCTTCTTGTGCATATCTATGACGAATGCAGCAGATTCGATTTTAATTACGCAGTATTGATGTATTTGAATGTAAATCATGAAAATGATTTCATTAGTAATAACATTGTTTATTGTAAATGTTCTTTTGTGAAAGTATTGCTTATTTAAAATTGTATTTATTGTTAGGGTTAATGTTATGGGTTGTAATATAAACATATTCAGCAGTGACATAAAAAGAAGTATGACTAGAAACACTGAAGTTTTTAATGTTTCATAATAAATTATGTATAACAAAATGCATCAACAGCCTCACTAGACCCATTGGTTGAACAAATTAGAGTTCCTTCTACTATAGTTATAGTGAACAGCAGCAGAGGTTCAACTCACCCACACTTTCACATGTTCCTCACACACCAATTATTGTACAAAAATGACAGCAATGCAGTAAAGCCATATATAAATACATGCATATGTATATAAATCCCAGTTGCTGTTGTCATTTTTAACACATTTTCTAGATTAATTTTTTAATTGTTAAATTGATTATGTTGAGTATTTCCTGAGTAATGTAATTTAGATACATTTTTTTTAATAATGTTCTAGGCCATGGCCCGAGTATGGAGAGATGGGCAGAAGAAAACAGTTCACATCTACAGATTTTTAACAACAGGTTGGACAATACAATTTTTGCTCACGTTTTTCTTTTACCTAGGCCAACAACACACTTCCATTACTGTAACACGCCACTTCTGTGTAATATTACCACTTGTTTATTTTCACAAATTAAACACTGTTTTTAAAAGTATAAGTATAATTATGTTGTCTGCAAAAAAAATCACAAGTTTATTCCTGGGGATAAGTTGTAAGGTTATTCTGTCCCACGCTGATTGAGGAGTTGTCGCACACATCCAGTTAAATCCAGGCATTATGGCTGCAATATATCAAATATAAACTCCCTTTTTATATTACAAAAAAATTGCCATTATTTTGTGACAACAGCAGAACATCAGGGTCAACTATTTTTCTGTCAGGTACCATAGAGGAGAAGATTTATCAGAGACAGGTGAGTAAGCAGGGGCTTTCTGGAGCTGTGGTGGACCTTGGTAAAAAGGGTGAGCACATCAGTTTCTCAGCTGAGGAGCTGCGTGACCTTTTCACCTTTGACCCTGAAACCGACTGTCTCACTCACGATCTGCTTGGCTGCAAATGCTCAGGGGACGGAACATTACCAGGTAATACACGTAAACACAATTTCTGAATCATTGCAGTATAATCAGAACACATCTGAGGTTTTCTTGGTTACTCCTTTTATTTTGAAATTCTGATTTGAGGCAGTGATAATAAGCACTGTTTTGTGTATGCAAATGCAAGATGTAATGAATATGCAAATTCAGGTAAAGGTAATTCAGTAACAGTTACATTGCATAGTTATATTAAGATGTAACTCAATGTAAATAAAGATTTACATTATATTTTATTCGGGTACAAGGTGTGGTGGAGGATGCATCCTTGGCTACCGGGAGGGTGTGTCAGTTGGGTCGTCGTGCTGATGGTGCCAGTGTTCCACAGAGGGTCAGCATGTCCGAGCTTATGCAGTGGAAGCATTTTTCTGGAACTCTTTCATCATATGGTGACGTGTACTTGGACCATGCACACAGTAATATAACATATGCTTTCCAGAGCACTTCCAGAACCCAAGAAATGGCATAAAACACACACACACACACACACACAGATGCAAACATGTAAAAGACTGGATCTAATGGACTAATAAATCTAATGTGATGAATTTAGGTTAAGTACTATTACTGTAAAACTAACACAGGTTATGGACTTAAAATATGCTGTTTTTTAATGAAAGTGTAAATAAATGTATTATTTAAAGGCAGGTTTGTATTTTGAATGTAAAAGCAAGTATTTTGCTTTTATCTGTGCACTGTTTGTCTTTAAAAAAAAAAAAAAGGGGTAGTAGTGATGTTAAATCCAAATAAATTCTACAAAACATTTAAGATTGTTAGTTTTTATCATTACTAAGTCGCATGTATATTTGATTCAATCTGGTTAATCTGGAACAGTATAAGGAATGATCCTATTAACAGTACACTGGTACACGTATACTCTGCTAATGACATTTAAAAAATTTTAATAGTATATTATATTATAATAATAATAGTAATAATGTTTGATGCAATTTTTTTATGTTCTAAATCTGGAGTTTTCAAATGGATTCCAACTTAATACAGAATAAATGTATATAATCCTTCTCAACAAAATCCAAAACTACATGGCCCTGTGTGAAAAAGTGTTTGCTCCCCTGTTAAAACTGTGCTTTAGCACACCTGAGTTCAATTTCTCTATCCCCACCCAGGCCTGATTACTGCCACAGCCGTTTTCAATCAAGAAATCTCTTAAATAGGACCTGCCTGACAAAGTGAAGTAGACCAAAAGATCCTCCAAAGCTAGACATAATGCTGAGATCCAAAGAAATTCAGAAACAAATGAAAAAGAAAGTAATTGAGATCTATCATTCTGGAAAAGGTATAAAGCCATTTCTAAAGATTTGGGACTCCAGCGAACCACAGTGAGAGCCATTATTCACAAATGGCAAAACCATGGAACAGTGGAGAACCTTCCCAGGAGTGTCCGGCCGACCAAAATTACCCCAAGAGCACAGCGACGACTCCAGGAGGTCACTAGAAATTCCTCACAACAACAGTAAAAGAACTGCAGGCCTCACTTACCTCAGTTAAGGTCAGTGTTCATGACTCATAAGGAAGAGACTGGGAAAAAATGGTTCAAGATTAAAACCGCTGCTGAGCAAAAAGAACATAAAGGCTCGTCTCAGTTTTGCCAGAAAACATCTTGATGATCACCAAGACTTTTGGGAAAATACTCTGTTGACTGATGAGACAAAAGCTGAACTATTTGGAAGGTGTGTGTCCCATTACATCTGGCGTAAACGTAACACAGCATTTCAAAAAAAGAATGTCATACCAACAGTAAAATATGGTGGTGGTAGTGTGATGGTCTGGGGCTCTTTTGCTGCTTCAGGACCTGGAAGACTTGCTGTAATAAATGGAACCATGAATTCTGCTGTTTACCAAAAAATCCTGAAGGAGTCGGGTAATCTCTTTTTTACCTTCAGCAGGACAATGATCCAAAACACACCAGCAAGTCCACTTCTGAATGACTGAAGAAAAACCAAATGAAGACTTTGGAGTGGCCTAGTCAATGTCTTGACCTGAATCCTATTAAGATGCTGTGGCATGACTTCAAAAAGGCGGTTCATGCTCGAAAATCCTCCAATGGGGCTGAATTACAACAATTCTGCATAGATGAGTGGACCAAAATTTCTCCACAGCGCTGTAACAGACTCATTGCAAGTTATCACACACGCTTGATTTCAGTTGTTGCTGCTAAGCTAAGTTATTAGGTTTAGGTGCAAACACTTTTTCACACAGGGCCATGTTGTTTTGGATTTTGTTTTCCCTCAATAATAAAAACCTTCATTTAAACACTGCATGTTGTGTTCACTTGTGTTATCTTTTAATAATATTTAAATTAGTTTGATCTGAAACATTAAAGTGAACATAAAACATGAAAAAAAAAGAAATAAGGAAGGGCAAACACTTTTTTACACCACTGAATACAAATAATTGATTAGAGACAGAATTATTTTAGCTTGACTTCACCATTGCAGAATTTCCGTGTGTCAAAATTTCGACTAGTTAACTTCAGGTTTTACTAATTAGGTTAATTTTTTAGGTTTATGGCCTATATTTAGATATTTATCAGTGGCATTTTGCCATTAATATTGTGTGGAAATGAGCAACTCAACCTGAAACTCAGAAAATAATTGAATGTGATTTTTAAACAGCTGAAGGAACTACAAACAATTGTATGAAAATATACACACATGCTGCATTTTCAGGCAAGAGCAGTGGTGGACAAAGTACACAAAGCATGTACTTAAGTAAAAGTAGAGATACAGTAGGTAAAATTTTACACGTGTCTTTTATACACGTAACAAGCTGAGATTAGGAGCCAGAAATCTTGCTGATTGATAGGGGATCAAATACTTATTTCACTCATAAAATGCAAATCGATTTCTATTTTTTTAAATGTTTTTTTTGTTATTTTGTCTCTCACTGTGCAAATAAACCTTAAAATTATAGACTGATAATTTTTTTTGTCAATGGGCAAACATACAAAATCAGCAGGAGATCAATTTTCACTGTAGTTTCAGCTACCATCACTAGATGAGTAAGACAAATTCTCAGAGCAGTCCACATGTTTGGATACATTTCTGAGAGCTACCTTTCATGTATAAATATCACTCTAAATGCATTTATCACACAAAGAAATACGTCATTGTGCAAAATTTGCTGCACTGGAGATTCCCCGTACTGAATTCGGTTCAGAACCTATTTAGTACAATTACAGAAAACCTTTATGACGGCCTCAATTAAAGGTAACCAAATCAATAAGTGCTATTTTAACTACAATCCAAATAGACTAGTTAAGTTATTGTTTTGTTCACATTATGATAAGCTACATACTATAAATTATAATGTTAAGCTAAAATAAATATTGTTGCTCTATGCGTAAAAGCGTAGCAGGCAACACAGCATAAGGAATATACATTTATTAGCTTATTTGATTAAATGCATTAGATTATACTATTCTGATAACGAGATAAGTGATATAGCTGCATACACAGCTTTATCTATTGCATGTTTCCCCCTACTTTCCTTTTTTTTATTAGGCTCCTGAAGGTTTAGACCTTGTTTTGTCATCCATAATTTTAATTTGGAACATTGAAGGCATAAACATTAGAAGGTCTGAGGAAACTCTTTTTAGCAGGCATTGTAGCTGAATTCTGGCTAAATTAACAGCTAAATCATTTTATTGTTCTCACAATTTGATACCCAAACAAAAAAAAGATTTCATCCAAATATTTGTTAATTTATTTCATTTTTGCTTGCCCAGCTATTGTACTGCAAACATTTCACTGGATACAGAGACAGTTTTTCAAATGTTGTGGTAAAAACAGTCAGTCTAATATGTAAAAGCTTACTAGGTGAGTCCTTGTATAATAAATGGCGATTTAATTAGGTTGTTGGAAAGCTGTCTGTGTAGAGAATGTGTGGAAGCTGTGCTTAAAGAATAAGATATAAGCTTAAGCAGTTCACTTTGTACAGTATGTACCGGCTACCTGTTGTCTGCAATGTTTGATTTGACTAAAAATCACCCAAAAAAATCATTGCAATGACTGAAAAAATAAAAGAAAATTTTAAGAAGGGCATTTTCACTAATGAGCAATTAAACATTTATTAAAACACATTACTGTATAAATATTATTTAATGAAAATTGGTATTGCTTCTAAGTTATTATTATTTTCCTGAATCTCCTTAGTTGTTTTTGATCATATACTGTACAATGCATACAAACAAGTATTCACAGCTCTTTACTTTTTTTTTTTTTTTTTTTTACATTTTATGTTACAGCTTTATTCCAAATTGGATTAAATTCATTATTTTCCTCAAAATTCTACAACCAAAACCCCATAATGACAACAAGAAATAAGTTTGTTTGAAATGTTGTAAATTTATTAAAAATAAAAAAAATTAAAAAACATCACATGGACATAAGTATTCACAGCCTTTGCCATGACACAAAATATTTAGCTCAGGTGTATCCTGTTTCTACAACTTGATTGGAGTCCACCTGTGGTAAATTTAGTTGATTGGACATGATTTGGAAAGGCACACGCCTGTCTATATAAGGTCCCACAGTTAACAGTGCATGTCAGAGCACAAACCAAACCATAAAGTCCAAGGAATTGTCTGTAGACTCTCAAGACAAGGATTGTATTGAGGCACAGATCTGGTGAATGGTACAGAAACATTTTTGCAGCATTGACGGTCCCAATGAGCACAGTGGCCTCTATCATCTATAAATGGAAGAAGAACCACTAGGGCTCTTCCTAGAGCAGGCCGCCCAGACAAACTGAGCGATTGGGGAGACGGGATTTAGTCAGGGAGGTGAGGAAGAACCCGATAGTCACTCTGAAAGAGCCCTAGCGTTTCTCTGTGGAAAGAGTAGAACCTTCCAGAAGAACAACCATCTCTGCAGCACTCCACCAATCAGGCCTGTATGGTAGTGGCCAAACGGAAGCCACTCTTCAGTAAAAGGGCACATGACAACCCGCCTGGAGTTTGCCAAAAGGCACCTGAAGGACCCTCAGACCATGAGAAACAAAGTTTGTCATGTCTGGAGGAAACCAGGCAACGCTTATCATCTGGCCAATACCATGCCCCTCTCCTCGTATCTGCCTGCTTCGCCTCGACCTGCCTCTGGATGGTATCCTCTTTGATTGGAGGCCACTCTGTGCAGCTGGGGATGGTTTCTCATCTTCAGCCTGGGAATCCATGAAGTTACGGAGTAACACAGGAGCTTTGAGGATTCGGATTTGGACTGTCCTTAATGTCAGCAGTCTGCTACACTGACTCAGGACTACAGTTTGCATTAGATCACCATCACTGCAGCCCTCAACTTAGTTTAGCTGTATTAAATGGACATTCAGTGCCACCCAGATGAGGATGGATTTCCCTCTTGAGTCTGGTTCCTCTCAAGGTTTCTTCCTTATGCCATCCAGGGAGTTTTTCTTTGCCACAGTCACCACCGGCTCGCTCATCAGGGACAAACATACACTTATAAAGAACATCTTATTCATTCTTACTTACCACATTATCCGTGTAATCTGTGTAAGACAATGTCAATTGTTCAAAACACTATACAAATAAAAATGAACTGCAATTATTTGAATTGAAAGATGAATGCAGCAAGACATCCTTGATGAAAACCTGATTCAGAGTGCTCTGGGCCTCAGACTGTGGCGACGGTTCATCTTCCAACAGCACAACAACCCTAAGCACAGAACCAAGAAAACAAAGGAGTGGCTATAGAACAACTCTGAATATCCTTGAGTGGCCCAGCCAGAGCCCAGACTTGAACCTGATTGAACATCTCTGGAGAGATCTGAAAATGTCTGTGCACCGATGCACCCCATTCAACCTGATGGAGAGGTTCTGCAAAGAAGAATGGGAGAAACAGCCAAAAATAGGTGTGCCAAGCTGGTAGCATCATACTCAAAAAGACTTGAGGCTGCAATTGGTGCCAAAGGTGCTTTAAAAAAGTATTGAGCAAAGGCTGTGAATACTTATCTACATGTGTTTTTAATACATTTGCAAAGATTTTAAGCATAATTTTGTAAGTGCAGTTGGAGGAACACAATTGTATAAGAAGTCTCTAGATGTGATAGCATTACATTTCCCTTTTACTTGAACTTGAAGACCCAAACCTCTTCCAGAATGGCAATGCCCCTGTGTTCAAAGTCAGCTCCATGAAGCTCCGGTTTACATCGGTTGGAGTGGAAGATCATGAAGAGCTTTTATGGAACTGTGACTTCAAACCTATTGAACACCTTAGGGACTGATTTTAATGCTGACTGCGCCCCAGGTCTCCTCACCCTGCAACAGTAACTGACTAATGCAGTTATGTTTGAATGAGCACAAATCTCCACAAGCACACACCGAAATCTAGTGTCCACATCTGCTCAGAAGAGTGGAGGATATTATAACAGCATATAAGGACTAAATGTGGAATAAGATGTTCAAGCACATAGGAATCTTATGCTCAGGTGTCCACAAACTTTTGTCCATATCGGGTATCTTTCCTGTATAAAGGAACAGTCTAATATCTGACCATATCAATAATGTCTGTGGTGAACTGAAAAACTGAAGAATTATATCAATTATCAAGTAATTGCTGATCATTTTTAAAACTGATATCAAAATGAAATGAGTGACAATTAGTTTCATTCCTCATCTAACTTACTGTACCATACCATACCATCTTCTCCCGCTTATCCGAGGCCGGGTCGCGGGGGCAGCAGTCTAAGCAGAGATGCCCAGACTTCCCTCTCCCTAGACACTTCTTCCAGCTCTTCCGGGGGGACACCAAGGCGTTCCCAGGCCAGCCGGGAGACATAGTCTCTCCAGCGTGTCCTAGGTCTTCCCCGGGGTCTCCTCCCAGTGGGACGCGCCCGGAACACCTTCCCAGGAAGGCGTCCAGGAGGCATCCGGAACAGATGCCCGAGCCACCTCAGCTGACCCCTCTCGATGTGGAGGAGCAGCGGCTCTACTCTGAGCTCCTCCCGAGTGACCGAGCTTCTCACCCTATCTCTAAGGGATCGCCCAGCCACCCTGCGGAGAAAGCTCATTTCGGCCGCCTGTATCCGGGATCTTGTCCTTTCGGTCATGACCCAGAGCTCATGACCATAGGTGAGAGTAGGAACCCCCAAGATACTTGAACTCCTCCACTTGCGGCAGGAACTCTCCACCAACCTGAAGTGGGCAAGCCACCCTTTTCCGACTGAGGACCATGGCCTCGGATTTGGAGGTGCTGATTCTCATCCCAGCCGCTTCACACTCGGCTGCAAACCGTCCCAGTGCGTGCTGAAGGTCCTGGTCTGATGAAGCCAACACGACAACATCATCTGCAAAGAGCAGAGACGAAATCGTGTTGTCACCAAACCGGACACCCTCCGGCCCCTGGCTGCGCCTAGAAATTCTGTCCATAAAAATTATGAACAGAACCGGTGACAAAGGGCAGCCCTGCCGGAGTCCAACATGCACCGGGAAAAAGTCTGACTTACTGCCGGCAATGCGAACCAAGCTCCTGCTTCGGTCGTACAGGGACCGGACAGCCCTTAGTAAAGGGCCCCGGACCCCATACTCCGGGAGCACCCTCCACAGGCCGCTGCGAGGGACACAGTCGAATGCCTTTTCCAAATCCACAAAACACATGTGGACTGGTTGGGCAAACTCCCATGAACCCTCCAGCACCCTGTAGAGGGTATAGAGCTGGTCCAGTGTTCCACGGCCTGGACGAAAACCACACTGTTCCTCCTGAATCCGAGGTTCTACTATCGGCCGTATTCTCCTCTCCAGTACCCTGGCATAGACTTTCCCAGGTAGGCTGAGAAGTGTGATCCCCCTATAGTTGGAACACACCCTCCGGTCCCCCTTCTTAAAAAGAGGGACCACCACCCCGGTCTGCCATTCCAGAGGCACTGTCCCCGACCGCCACGCGATGCTGCAGAGGCGTGTCAGCCAAGACAGCCCCACAACATCCAGAGACTTGAGGTACTCAGGGCGGATCTCATCCACCCCCGGTGCCTTGCCACCGAGGAGTTTCTTTACTACCTCGGTGACTTCAGCTTGGGTGATGGACGAGTCCACCTCTGAGCCCTCAGCCTCTGCTTCCTCAATGGAAGACGTGACGGCGGGATTGAGGAGATCCTCGAAGTATTCTTTCCACCGTCCAACGACATCCCCAGTTGAGGTCAACAGCTCCCCACCTCCACTGTAAACAGCATTGGTAGGGCACTGCTTCCCTCTCCTGAGGCGCCGGACGGTTTGCCAGAATCTCTTCGAGGCCAGCCGATAGTCCTTCTCCATGGCCTCACCGAACTCCTCCCAGGCCCGAGTTTTTGCCTCCACAACCACCCGGGCTGCAGTTCGCTTGGCCTGCCGGTACCTGTCAGCTGTCTCAGGAGTCCCACAAGCCAACCAGGCCCGATAGGACTCCTTCTTCAGTTTGACAGCATCCCTTACTTCCGGTTTCCACCACCGGGTTCGGGGATTGCCGCCTCGACAGGCACCGGAGACCTTACGGCCACAGCTCCGAGCGGCCGCTTCGACAATGGAGGTGGAGAACATGGTCCACTCGGACTCAATATCTCCGGCCTCCCTCGGGATCCGGTCAAAGCTCCGCCGGAGGTGGGAGTTGAAGATCTCTCTGACAGGAGACTCGGCCAAACGTTCCCAGCAGACCCTCACAGTACGCTTGGGTCTGCCGAGTCTGTCCAGCTTCCTCCCCCGCCATCGGATCCAACTCACCACCAGGTGGTGATCAGTTGACAGCTCCGCCCCTCTCTTTACCCGAGTGTCCAAGACATACGGCCGCAGGTCAGATGAAACGACCACAAAGTCGATCATCGACCTACGGCCTAGGGTGTCCTGGTGCCACGTGCACTGATGGACACCCTTATGCTTGAACATGGTGTTCGTTATGGACAAACTGTAACTAGCACAGAAGTCCAATAACTGAACACCGCTCGGGTTCAGATCAGGGGGGCCGTTCCTCCCAATCACGCCCCTCCAGGTATCACTGTCGCTGCCCACGTGGGCATTGAAGTCTCCCAGTAGAACGACGGAGTCCCCAGTCGGAGCACTGTCCAGCACCCCTCCCAGAGACCCCAAGAAGGCCGGGTACTCTACACTGCCGTTTGGCCCGTAGGCACACACGACAGTGAGAGACCTATCCCCGACCCGTAGGCGCAGGGAAACGACCCTCTCATTCACCGGGGTAAACTCCAACACATGGCGGCTGAGCTGGGGGGCTATAAGCAAACCCACACCAGCCCGCCGCCTTTCACCCTGGGCAACTCCAGAGTGGTGAAGAGTCCATCCTCTCTCGAGGAGTGTGGTTCCAGAGCCCAAGCCGTGCGTAGAGGTGATCCCGACTATCTCTAGTCGGAACCTCTCAACCTCACGCACAATCTCAGGCTCCTTCCCCGCCAGCGAGGTGACATTCCACGTCCCTAGGGCTAGCTTCCGTGTCCAGGGATCGGGTTGTCGAGGCCCCCGCCTTCGACTGCTGCCCGATCCTCTCAGCACCGACCTCTTACGGTCCCTCCTGCAGGTGGTGAGCCCACTGGAAGGCGGCCCCACGTCGCTCCTTCGGGCTGAGCCCGGCCGGACCCCATGGGGGAAGGCCCGGCCACCAGGCGCTCGCATACGAGCCCCAACCCCGGGCCTGGCTCCATGGTGGGGCCCCGGCTGCGCCATACCGGGCAACGTCACGGTCCTTGGTCTGTTTTTTCTCATAAGGGTTTTTTGAACCGCTCTTAGTCTGACCCGTCGCCTAGGACCTGTTTGCCTTGGGAGACCCTACCAGGGGCATATAGCCCCGGACAACATAGCTCCTAGGGTCATTCGGGTACTCAAACCCCTCCACCACGTTAAGGTGGCAGTTCAAGGAGGGGCTAACTTACTGTATTATGGAAAAAAAAAAAAATATATATTTTTTTTTTCCATAACTAACTTACTGTATTATGGAAAAAAACAAATTGCATGATGGTTCAATTATTTACAGACTCCTTAGTGAATGAGAAGAATGGATAAAAGTAAGTGATGCTAAGAGAAAGGGAGAGATCAAAGAGCAAAGTCTGTGACCTTTAAGACTGAATTACTCAAGATTCATGTACAGATATACTTAGATAACACCACATATCTTGAAGAAGATGCTGTTCTGAACCTTTCCTTGTATTTTGGGGTATGGCAAGTACCCTGAGGCGTGTAAAAGACCACTAGGTTCAGCATTCATGGTTTTTCTATTTGCAGGTTTTTATTAGACTTTTACTGACTTGTACAGGTGAGGACTCCACTCCCATGAGCACTGGTCTACACTACCCTAAGCAGCGGAACCTTTAGATAATGATTAGGTTCAATAAAATGAAGTTAAACTTTCACTAAAGCAGGAAGCTCTTCAAGCTAGCCAGTCAGTGCTCAGCCAGAAGGGGATCTGCCTTGACAGGTATGTTTCACTCTCTTTCCTCTTTGTCCATTTTCTGTTTTATTTGACATTATATGGTTTGTCTATGCATTTAGAAAAACAATGTTTAAAGAGTGGTGTGATAAGATGTTGTCATGATGGGAGCAGATGATGTGATCTTGGTTTGACTTTGCTGAGGCATTCCTCAAGGGTTTTTAGCTGGCCTTGACCTTGCATGAAGTTTTTTTTACTGAAATGTCAATATACAATCAATGCATATTCAATGTGCAAGGTTTAAACAAATAGAATTAAAAAAATCTTTTCAGTTTCTAGCTGTGTACTTTGAGAGGTCAAGTTAAGTATAGTTGAATATGGCCTAAAAAACAGAAAGGCTTTTTTAGGCCCATGTAGGAAAATATCAGACATGCTCACTTTTTCTGTTTTAACTTCTCTATTTTATTCACTCTAATAAATTGATTTTTTTTTATCTTTTTTATTTAGTCCTTATAGTCTAAATGCAGACTGCGCATTTGCTTTCAGTGTGGAAGACACTAACTACAAAGATAATAGTTGCGATCTTCGCTGGTCATTTCTCTGTTTCTCTATATCAAACATTTAAACATCATTTACGATTTACATTTATCAATTGAATGTGTAAAATCTTTTATTATTTCACACACTTCAACTTAGAGTTAAAAAGTGCTAGTGTAAGACTATTGGACTGTAAAAATGAAAGAGAATGAATGAGTCTCAAAGTCACCTTACTCTCGAGGCGTGTCCATTTATTTCACTGACCGACTCACCTCCATTATTACTACTGGACTATTACTTGTGCTATCCAAAATTATTATAATTGATTTATTATAGTTGTGTGTGTTATATTACAAAACTGGTTCATTATGGCTTAAATGGCAACAATTTTAGTGGAAAGTTTAAGCCAATCTATTTACTATGTAAACTATTACACCTGCAGGGAATCATTTGAAAGTGCATACTTGGAAACAGATTAAGATGTTTGGTTAAACATATCGGCTCAGTCAAAAAAAAGGTCATTAAGACACTATCAGTATGGTTCATATTTAGGGAGTCAAATGGTCATTGTTCGGTCTTTTGAATAACACAATGACCTTGTGAGGTTGATAAATATTTTGGAGAGAACAAGTAAATGATCATTTCTTTGAAATTATAATTTCTTTATTTTCTCTATTTTAATAGTTAAAACTATTAGGTTACAGGTCATTTGGCTTCCAAGTTATAATTGCTGATGGTGTCAAAGCATTATTCAGGATTTGTATTAGATCTGTCTGTATCAGTTTTGCCTGACTGAAATTGTGATTTGCATTTGCTCTTTCCAGGGATTATTTTTAATCATGGCGAGAGCACAGCTGCTGCTTCTGGCTCTTCTTGTCTGGTCTGTAAGTACAAGTTGCTCGAAGCAGAGAGCAGCCTGGTTACTAACCTTTTTAGACTTTCAACCCCGTGTTCTTATGTGGTCTCATTTCCTGTAAATCAGTAACTGTACTAAAGTCCACTTGCAGCTGTTATTTTTAATTTAATTTTAATTACACCTAACCGAAATGCATGAATAGAGTCCCCATCAGCCTCTGTTTTATCGAGAAAATATTGTAAGCAAAATAACTTCCGGGGATTTAAAAATTATTATTTTTTTACACAGGCTAATGGAGCTGGTATTGAGGATAAGCAAGGACCATTAAAAAATATAAACTTGGTTGTGCCAGAAGCCACACCAGTGCCATATCCAATTTATCAGGTAAGCAAAGAATGTTTTTGATATTAGATTTATTTTTTAATCATAAGCATTTTTTTCAGGTTTTCAGGTTATAGGCAAACTCATGCTCAGTTTCCTGCAGGGTCAGCCCTTTATTAATGATGTATTCCTTTACTGTGCCCAGTTTACATCCACAGAAGAGGGAGTGTCCTCATACTCTGTGAGTGGTGAGACGGAGGGGATAATTAACATCTCTAATGATGGTTGGCTGTACCTTGAAGAAGCGCTAAAATGGAGTCCAGATAAAAAGCACACTTTATATGTAAGAAAAATATTATTCTTTTAAAAATACATAAACAATGAGAATTTATTCATAAAGACAGGATTTTCTTTTTCTGAAGTGCACTTTTTTGTTGTATTTCATTATCAACATGTATAAATGCATTTCATTGTAGATTGAGGCACTTTCAGCTAATAGTGTCACCATAGATGGACCCTACATCATTGTCATCATAGTTGAGGATGCCAACAACAATCCTCCCATTTTTGATCAGAGCCAGTATAGTGGAAGTGTCAGGGAGCGTTCACCTGCAGGTAAGATGTACCTACTTGAAAATAGGTCAAGGAACCTCAATATATCTATTATTCTGTTATTTGTAATCTTGTCTTCCTGCTTGAATCTAGGAATTCCATTTATACGTGTGTTTGCCAAGGATGCTGATGATCCACACTCGCCCAATTCACAAGTGAGCTACAGCATTGAGAGCCAAATTCCAAATCCTAGTGGTGAAGCTTTCTTTACCATCGACCCAAACACTGGGGAAATTTCTACCACAGATGAGGGTAAGACAAACAAAAAATAATAATTCTGAAAAAGGTGTGTGTTTGTGGGATTGTGTAACTATTTGTGTTCTAGGAGCTGCATTTCTACGTGCCAGAACTGGAGTGAGTTACAGTCGTGGGGAAACACGGGCAGATGTTAATGTTCTGAAGAAGAAGTTTGATGAATTCTGCTCTCCAAAGAAAGAAATACCGCTTGAAGACAACCCTTTCTTCACTTGTGTCCAGCATTCAGGTGAGATCAGGACACACAAACAAACACACACACTACAATATACAGTGGTTTTTGTGTTTTGTAAGTCTTACATTTTTTGTGTGTGTTTGTCATTACATCATTGTGTATTTGAGTAAAATATTGATTTATGTCTGCACCAAACTCAGTTTGCTAATCTTTCAGCCTTGATATAAAAAAATAATTCTCAAGCTCCTGACTTAACAGACAGCCATTGGGTAGAATTTTGACAAGTTGGCAAATATTCTGCTTCTTCTCCTCTTGGCTGCTCCCGTTAAGGGTCGCCACAGTGGATCATCCGTCTCCATACCACCCTGTCCTCTACATCTGCCTCTTTCAAACCAAGTACCTGCATGTCTTCCCTCACCACATCCATAAACCTTGATCTTTTTCTCCTTCATGGAGTGTCGATCCTCAGCATTCTTTTACCGATATACCCCCATGTCCCTCCTCTGCACATGTCCAAACCATCTCAATCGCACCTCCTTCACCTTGTCCCCAAAATGTCCTATATGCGCTGTCCCTCTAATAAACCAGTTTCTAATTCTGTCCATCCTCGTCACTGCTAATGAAAATCTCAACATCTTCAGCTCTGCTACCTCCAGCTCCACCTGCTGTCTTTTAAACAATGCCACTGTCTCTAAACCATACAACATAGCTGGTCTCACCACCGTCCCTTTCACTCTTGCAGACACTCTTCTATCACAAATTCCTCATGCCACTCTTCTCCACCCATTCCACCATGCCTGTGCTCTTTTCTTCACTTCTCTAACACACTCTCCATTACCTTGCACTGTTGACCCCAGGTACCTGAACTCCTCCACCTTCACTTCAACCTCTTCTCCCTGCAACCGCACCCCTCCACTGCCCTCCCTCTCATTCACACACATGTACTCTCTCTTACTCGTACTGACTTTCACTCCCTTTCTTTACAGCATGTACCTCCATCTCTTCAGGCTCTTCTCAACCTGTTCCCTACTCTCGGCACCACCCTCACATACTTCTCTGCCACACCAGACTTCCTCATATAATACCACAACTCCTCTCTCGGCACCCTGTCGTACACTTTCTCTAGATCCACAAACACACAATGCAACTCCTTCTGACCTTCTCTATACTTCTCCCTCAACATTCTCAAAGCAAATAATGCATCTGTGGTGCTCTTCCTCTGCATGAAACCATATTGTTGCTCACAGATGGTCACCTCTCTCTCACTACTCTTTCCCATAACTTCATGGTGTGACTGATCAACTTTATTCACCTGTAGTTACTGCAGGTCTGCACATCTCCCTTATTCTTAAAGATTGGTACCAGCACACTCCATTCCTCAGGCATCCTCTCACCTTCCAGAACACCATTTCTCTTTCCATCCACACCATGAAAGAACAGTTTAAACCCCCTCCAATGTTCCTGGCCTTACTCCCTTTCCACTTGGTCTCCTAAACACACAACAGCAACAACATCAGATTCCTCTCTCCCTTTACCGGTCATAGAACCAACATTTAAAGTGCCCACCCTAACCTCCACTTTCCTACACTTCTCCTTTTCCTGCTGTCTATGTAGATGTCTTCCTCCTCATCTTCTCCTTTCTCCTTTAGCCAACAGTAGCCCAATTTCACTTGTCAATTTCACAATGTCACAGAGCACTTTATTCAGCTTTGTTTATGGTTCCCAGGTTTACACAGTGGCCATGAAAAGCAAACATTGCATGTTCATATAGTAGATAGCCCAATTACCTTGGATCAAGCAGGGTTGTAGTGTGGCTTTCATTCCACGTACAGCTGTACAGCTAAAAGTAAAGAAAGTTTTTGTTTTTTTGCATGTTGAATTCAATATTTTTCTCGATTCCTCAGTATCTGCTTCAGTGTTCTGATTGCAGCGAACAACTCATGCTTGTTTTTATGATTAAAGTTTTTTATTTAGGTTACTCCAATTGAACCATATTCCCCCTAGTTTTAAAGAGTAGAGTTTGCAGTCTGCTTTGCTTTGATTGTCACTATTAAATGAAAAGGTATGCTAACTGCGTTCATTTTGTGTTGGCTGTGCTGTGTTGCAATGTATGCTAGGCTTAGGTCAGGCAATATCACCTGCTATCATATGGTGAGATTGGAGCATTTATTATAAGTAGGAAGAAATGAACATGGTATCAGTTTGGTACCTAGTTGTGGTTTGGCAGCATTTGGTTTGTCATGTCTGTATGGGTAAATCTTGAAAAAACTGAGTAGAGTGAGGGCAATAACTGAGACATTTGTTTCTCCCATTGTAGTGGAGCAGTATCAACTTCAGCCTGATTATAAACTCCTCGATTGTTTTGTACATGTACCTCAGGATAGAGTGTAATGCCATTTTGTTGGCAAATAACAAAAAGGAAACAATTCTTGAGAGTCCCAGTATACATGTATATATCTCAGAAGTAGCAAAGATATAGAGTAAAAAAAATCATACATTAATACATTAACAGCATTATTAACATACATATTGTCTACAAATACACAATAAACTGTAGTTTTGTATTTTATAAATCGTTTCAATCATAATTGTTTTTGTATAAGGTAATTCTCTATTGAATGTTTAGCACTTGCATGTGTTCTTGTGTGTGTGCAGAGAAGAGGCGACTGAATGCCATACAGGATCCAGACTACGTTCTCATTGTGCGAGTGGAGGATTTAGGGGGTCAGGCTCCAGGTGCACTGAGCAGCATCACAAGGGTCAGCATTGCTGTGACTCAGAATCTATGGTTTAGCCGTGGACCAATCTCAATTGTGGAGAATTTAAAAGTGGACTACCCCATGTTGCTCACCACGGTCAGTTTTTTTCAGTAGAGAAAAAAATAAGATCAAATACAACTACTGAATTTATTAACTCGTTTATAGTATTTCTGTGAGTATTATAAATTTGTGTGTTTGTCTGTGCTTAGGTGCGTGCCAATGACCCTAATGCACTGTACAGGCTGATGCAGAAGGAAAAAGAGATCCTTTTTCCTTTCACTATTAATGAAGATGGAGAGATTTACCTCACTGAGCCAATGGACAGAGAGAAAAAGGACATGGTAAAGCTAAATACATATACATGATCATTACCTAGATCAATTTTGTGAAAACATTTACCTTGAAATAATGAAAAAATAATGTGTATTCAATATACTTCTTCCAGTGCATATATTAACTTAATATTTATACAATTACTTATGGAATTTAAAATGGCATTTGCACACCAAAACTATGTTTAAATCGTTTCTTGGCAGCTATTTTTGAGTGACTGTTGGCTTTTATCATTAGTCTGAGACATCTTGCTTTGTTACACTTCTGGAAGACGTCTGGAAATTATATAGTATGGGTCCATGAATGTTACACTTGCATATTATCAATCTAATTGTACTGACAGGGATATTTAAGATCTTTTGCTATGGCTCTGTAGCTTTTTCCACTCAAGTGTTGTTTACTAATTGTTGTCAATGAGAACTTTAGAAGGCTCCTTTACCTTTGTCATGATTGATGTTGTGTAAAATCAATCCAACCAATAGCAACTTCTTTTATAATAACACCAGGTGCAGTTTTCATTAGATTTTAGTTTGAAGCATCTCATTTATCTCCAGAACGTGATTTTTTTTTGTATGTAAAATAATATGTACCTTTAAATACAATGACAATATACATTATTAGTCTGGGATAATGCAAGGTTTTTAAAGCCTTCCTCATGTTGACTTCATTTCTGCTTCAAAACTCTTAGAGTCTTTGACTCTTTGACATTTTAGGGTCTGTCCTTCACAAAGTAAATGTGTTAACAAAATAAATGTATTTATTGTTTCATACGTTGTTACATATCTTAAAGAGAAACATTCAAAGAAACAATGCTAGAATTTGAGGTTGCTAACAAGGAGCTTATGGACAATGTATACCTATTGTGCATGTTCTTTTGTGTAAAATGCATGTTATTTGAGACTTTATCATGAACACGGCTAATTTTTGTGAAGGTCCACAATATTTTAGTGCTTCATTAATCTGAGCCTATTTTATATATGTGAGTTACAATATACAATAGGGCATTTGCAGCTGTGAGTCCCAAAAGCGGTGGCGAAGACTAACAGGTTAAATATGACACATCAGTTCAAAGTGTTTTTATTTTTCTCTTACTAAAACTTCACCACTTTTGACCAATGCCTTAGACTCAAAACTGATCTGTTTTGAATGTAAAGTGAGCAATAAATGGCAACTTCTTCAGCCTCTTTGAATATTCAAGTTCAAGTTCCAATTATATTCGTCACATACACATACATACATACAGAGTACGAAATGCAGTAAAATGCTTTGTACGACTGTCCAACATTTAAGCATAAAAAAGGAATAGAATTTGAGGATAAAAAAATTAAGTAGATAAATAAAAAAGTATAAACTATAGAAAATAAATGCATATACATGAATCTAGACGGGGATAAATGCGTATGGCAGATATTGACAGTACAAATTAAAGTGATTTAGTGTGATTGTCCTGTTTGTACTGTTCTACAGAAATTGCAGTGATTTCATGTTTGAAAATGATATTGCCTCTAAATTACTGTGATTGGCTGGATCTTTTATATTACTTTGCTGGGTCCTCATGTGGACCATGGTCTTGCCAGTTGGCGATTGTAGTCATATACTATACACTTTTCTGTCTCTGCATTAAGCAATATTTACAATGATTTCTTCCCATATGTGACTTGTCAGTAGAGAGTTGCCGTAAAAACACTATGTCTCTGTGTTTGCCTGTGTTTTTGTGTATGCATTAGTACATCCTGGTAGTCCTGGCTGAGGATGAACAAGGCGTCCAGCTGGAAACTCCTATGGAGATACAAGTTCTAGTGGAAGATGTGAATGATAACGCTCCTAAGTGTATCGAAGCTGATAATGTGTTTGAGGTGCAGGAGAATCAGGGTGTTGGTAAGAGACACACTCATGAACATGTATGGAAATACAATAGATATCAAAAGCACTGTCTCTTAATCAGTGTTTGTGTTGATGGTTACTCAGGAAGCCACGTTGGAGATCTACGGGCTCATGATGCCGACAAAGAGAACACCCTGAACTCACTGCTGACTTATGAGCTTTTAAGCCAGAGTCCCACCAGACCTTCTGATGGAATGTTCAGAATAAACCAAACAAATGGAAGGATCCAAGTGACCAAACATAACTTCCGGAGGAAGGATGTCCCACAATATGACCTTAAGGTTTCAGTTACAGATGGAGGTGAGGTATTAGTTCTTCTCCAGTGGTGGCCAATTGGTTATTGTTAATTCATTTTCATCAGGCTTTAGGTCTATGGTTAAAAATGTGCACAAATAAATGGCATTTAAAATCCTAGTGGCCTCAAGCTTCAAATATCTTTGTGTGTATCAGAGGTCAAGTCTACAGTAGCTAACTTCTTTCGGCTTCTCCCATTAGGGGTCGCCACAGCGGATCGTCCGTATTCATGATCCGCATGTTCGATTTGGCACATGTTTTTACTCTGGATGCCCTTCCTAACGCAACCCTCCCCATTTATCCGGGCTTGGGACAGCACATCTTAAAAACACAGTCTGCTTTGAACTTTTTGTCTGGGAGAGACCTTGCTGGTGCAGTATAGCTACCTTGTGTCTTGTTGTTGTGCTCCATTTGCCATGGCGTATGATTTGTTGTAACAGGAAACTGTCTTCCACAATCCCACCTTAGTAACAGAGTTTGGCTGTTCCTCACCCAGTTTTAATCCTCTTACACAGCTGTTTCAGTTTTAGTTAATAACTGTTTCAACCCATGTATGAAATTGATCAAGTGTATGATTAACCAATTATACCAAGCAGGTGGTATAATTGGTTAATCATACACTTGACTCTGATCCTACAAATTTCCTGACTTTGTGCAAGTGTACAAAGTGTGCAAGTGTAAGAATTGAAAGCCAAATGGTAGACACACAAAGTATTGATTTGATTTGGATTTTTATACTGTTTATTTACTTTCTATTGTGTTAATTGGTAAAAATTAAATTAGCACTTTTATTTTTGAAAGCATTGTCACTGTACAGCAATTCTTTACAACTGCATAAAACTGTGTGGTTGTTGAATGTGTAAAAGACATTCAGCAGTGGATGCTTAATAATGCCCTTCTACTTAATTCCAACAAAACCGTAGTACTTGCATATATACAATAGTGATTGCACATATACAATGACATTAAACAATCCTAAAAAACATGTTTATATGTAAAATAATTTTATTTCCAGAAATAAATATTGTTTCCAAATAAATTTTTGCTATTTGTAACAGGTTCAGATATCAGATGGGTTTTTTTTCCCCAAAATAATATTTTATTTATTTTTTTTTTTGCTCTTACTGGCTGCCAGTTCCAGTAAAAAGTACATTCTTAACCAACTACTCATATCTCTCCAGTTCACAGCATACAGTGTAATGTTATCATCAAAATCATCGATCTCAATAACGAGGTCCCTGTCTTTGGGAAGAATGATGTAAGCAGCATTACCTCCTGGATTATTTTATGTTTATTTATAGTGTCTGCTCTTATTGGCTGTTCTTGTTGACCCTGGTGCAGTATGGGAGACACAGTGTTCCGGAATTAGCTGAAGTGGGGACTATTCTGCTAAACATCACGGCTACAGACGATGATGATCCAGGGACAGGAAGCTCTAAGTTGGAATACCACATCAGTGCCGGTGATCCCGAGAATGTATTCGCCATAGATGTTGTTGATGCGACTGGAGAGGGTAGAATCTACATAGCCCGGGTAGGAAGACAAAGAACATGGCTCACTTAAACAGAATGATGTTTATGGCTTGGTTTTTTTCTAATTTTCCTCAACATTTCTCACCATGTTTCATTTTTTAGCCATTGGATTATGAGGTTCAATCTACCTATAAGCTTCAAATTGATGTTCGTAATCCTGAGCCGCTGATCGAGGGGGTGGAGTATGATAATCGTTCCACCACGGTTGTTGTCATTGAGCTGGTCAATGTGGATGAGCCTCCAGTGTTCACTCTGCATACTGTGAATGTCAACATCCCAGAAAATATCACTGTAGGAACCACCATCCTGACTGCTGATGCTAAAGATCCAGAGGGACAAAAAATCATGTAATAATTCGATTTAATTCAGTTTAATCTCATTCAATTCAACTCTACAAGAAGAATAACATTAAGCATAAATAAAAGGAAGTACAAACTAATGATGTACAATAGATCTAGTGCTGTAGATATAGCAACTGGATACAGGATAGTGCTGCAACAGTGTAATGTTGTACAGCTTTATAAATCTATGTGGTGAAATTTTGAATGCATGGTATTGGTTAATTAGAAGAAAAATAAATGTCATCTGTAATTTAGAAGACGCATGTGAAATCCAATATAAACAAGTGGAATTATTTAGTCTATTACTGAATTGTCCAAATGCCTTTGGAGGAGAATCCAGAACAAAATAGCAAAAAATGTCTAGTAGATGTGCTTGTTCTTTTTGCTATTCAGATAAGATGCATCTTAGGTATGCATTAGAGATTTTTTTTTGGCTTTGTGTGTTAGGTTTAAGATGGAAGGAGATGATCTTGGCTGGCTGGATCTGAATGCTGAAACTGGGGAGTTAAAGACTAAAGCAGAGTTGGACAGAGAAGTGGTGGATAAACTGAATGTCCGAATCATCGCCTACGAGTCAGGTATGAACAAGCCTATGGAATACTGTTAAAACCTACTTTCTGTAACGTCATTGTCTTTATACTAAGTGTATAATTTGTTATCTGCAAGGAAACTGGCACCCTGACGTATTCCACCTATTGAATCAGTTGGTTTACAATGGACTTTTAAGGACGAGATTAGACACCACAGCTTTATGCTTTTGAACTGTAAAATCCTCAAAAATCTTTCTTCTCAATGAGTTTATACATATATATATATATATATATATATATATATGTAGATAAATTAAAAGAAGACTAGATCTCTACATCATGCGTAGTTTTATCATTTAATGCTGCTTGCTACTTTTTCAGTTTCTCACATTTAATATCTGATCAACCCCAGCACATTTAACCATTCATTTATTTCCTGCTTTCTTCATGCATTGAAAAAAATAGCATCTCGCTTCATTGCAAAAAGAAAGCATGATAAACAGAGGGGTATGTCCAAACCTATGCAGGTGTCAGATGTTAAACCAAAGACTAGAAAAATGTGTCTAGGTGGATGCTACTAAAAAGAACTACAATTTAAAAACTTCCAGAATTCCCCATTTTCCTCAACATCATGCAAAGATGTGTCAACCTTTGCAAAATCCATTCCATGTCTGTCAATCTGTTAATAAACTTGGACAAACTCGACCGATTCTTCAGATACAATAAATGCTACGTGATCTATTAGGTTGCATGAATAATTGATTCATATTGATTTCCCTGTGTTTGTGGCCTTTCAGAGGGACAGAAGCAGCAAAGTGAGAGGGAATTGTCCATCCAGCTGATGGATGTAAATGATAATTACCCTAAGCTACTGAAGACTCAAGGATTCATTTGTGTGAAAAAGCCAGAGCCCTTGCTGCTGACTGCCGTGGACGGAGATGCTGAGCCATTTGGAGAACCCTTTACTTTTACTCTGCAACTCCGCAAATCTCCCAACTGGGAGATCACCCCAGTGAACGGTAGACGGGCTGTTGGCTTCACTGATGATGCCATAATGTTCAAGATAATCTATTGAAAAAATACAGCAATTTACACAATATATAGAAAAAAGGATTTTGCTGTGTTGTTCACTGGACTTTGCCAAAAAGTAGAAAGCTATTGCTTTATGTTGTCTAGGCACCTCAGCTAAGCTTGTGATGAAGAAGAAGCCCAGCACTGACCAGACATTCAACATCCCAGTCAACATCAAGGACAACGCAGGGGTAGGGGTTACACAAAGGCTTGAAGGTAAGGTTTTTTTTTCTTGTCTGACAGCTACTATCTACATGTCAAATATTATATACTATTTAAGTGCTGTGTTTATTCCTTGTTAATTTTTTTCCAAACAGTTCGAGTATGTAACTGCACTCAGCTGGGTTACTGTTACGTGGAACCAGGAGCACATGCCTGGAAGTTTGGCATGTTCAATACAGTGGCCATTCTAGGAGGAGTTATGGGATTTATCCGTAAGTTACAACATATTGTTAAAAGAATTTGGCTATTTTATATGTGTGGTGGCCTGTGTGAACCGATCACATTATTAACCATGCCATTTTCACTTGTAATGTTGTGAAAACTGCAATTTTTCTTGAACTAAAATATTTTTAAATGCATTTTAAAATCCCTTAAAAAAAAATAAAAAAAATATCATAAAGATTCCGTTTCACTGAACTCTGCCTCGACTACCTCTACATCTAAAAGCAAAACCTTACATCGAAAAACTTTACTGGCAAACTTCAGAAATATAGGTTCTCATTCAGATGTGAAACATCCACGTTTTAACACACACTTATTATCCGCAGTCCTTCTATTCATGGGCGTAAATTTCATTTAACAGTAGGGGGGGGACAATAAATATAAAATTTCTCATGAGCAATTTTTGAAGGGGGACACAAATAATACAGTCAAATTGTACTTATAAAGACACAGTGTCCCCACAGTGAAAAACTTTGCTTTTATCATTATTATTGTAGCATGGAGACTGCGTCATTATTATTCAAAGTTTTTCTCAGGTTGAATGACAAAGCAAAACAAGGAATTAAAAAAAAGTTAAAAATTGTATTTAAAATTAATTAAGACACTTAAGAACAGAATAGAAATTGATTATACAAAAAAATACAGTGGGGTCAGTTCGGATGTAGCACAGTGCTCATTTAGTAAATGCACAGATAAACAATATGCTAATTGTGGCCGTTAATGTTAAATTAACATTATACCAAGTCGTCCCAAATAAAACACTGCATGGGAAACGGCTTTGGCGTGTTAGCTGCAGTGCACTATGCTACAAGCTATTGTAAACAAGCTAACGTTCACTTGATAAGTCATATTTTAATCGCTAATAGAGCAGATTCATGGAAAATTACATCGCTAATCAGCATTTTTGCCACAACTAATTTATGAATAAGTCTGCATCAACTAGATTAAAGAGAATCGCTTTATTTAAAGTGAATGAAATACACTAGTTAATGGAGTTGAATATTAATTGAGCCGCAGCCACACACCTGACTCGTGTGTGTAGAGCAGGTGAGATGAGCTGGGAAAGCAGGCAGTGGGTCAAACCACTGTGAGGAAGGGGAGGGGGGAAACTCAACTGTTTCTAAATGCATTTTTTGCGGTTTTATTTCTACTTACACAATTATTTAGGTATACATACATATATTTTTCACAGTAGAGAGTGCGATATTTTTTTTTATATTTTTTTTTGGGGGGACAACCCTCGGATGGGGGGGGACATGTCCCCTCCGTCCCCCCCCCCGGGATTTACGCCCATGCTTCTATTTATCTCTGTTCCTTCTAACACTGGTGGGGAAATAATCACTGATTCATTCAGAAATGCACTGTTGTTCTGGGTTTGTTTTGCCTCAGTAAACGAAACTTCACCAGTTAAGAAGTATTTGAGGGGCAAAATATCTAAACATCTGTAAACCGGAATTTCATATTTAAACATATCCAGTATAAATGGACAATCTCTTTAAATGAAAGCTTTAATTCTGCACTTTATTTAATGTAATGTGTTTGTGTGCTTGCTTACAGACGGCTTTGTGTGTACTTAGTTACTACAGTGAAATGTATATGTTTATTACTGAATATTTGTGATTTTTATAGATTTTGGTGTTTTAGAAATGAGTTTATTAGAGGGACTGAGCAGGTAGGCTGTTTTAGAGACAAGGTGAGAGAGGCAAGATTGAGATGGTTTGGTCATGTGTGGAGGAAGTTCATGGGGTATATCAGTAGAAGAATGCAGAGGATGCTCCATTTCTGTTTAACTCAAGGTTTCGACTTGACTTGAACTTATAACCTATTACCTTGATGGCGAAGCTTTCATTACATAATGTCCAACACCATTATTAAAAAATTTCAAACAAAAGAGATATTTTTTTATTTCGACTGTCAAATTTGTTGAAATATCATATTAATGAGAAATCTAGGGCCTCCTGAGTAACTAAACTAAAAAGCTTACTTCTTAACCATGCCAGAGAGTAAAACCAAGCATTCATACAAATTTATGAAGATTTTCTTCCTTTTTGCAAAATGAATCTTGGATGCTGTTGATCACACATTAATTAATGATGTTGTTTATTCTGAATTTTTTCCTTTTATACAATATCAGAAATTAACACCGATTTCTGTTTGCAGTTTTGTTCCTGGTTATTGTAATATGCCGCATCAAGAAAAGCGAGAAGAAGAAGAAGGAGGAGGCAGCGTTGGTTGATGGGGAAACCAACGCAATGCTGTAGATGCTATGCTCAGTTACACACACTGGATTACTCATTTCAGTGTTGAAAGCCAGTGATCTTTTTTAAATCAGTGGATTGTTTGGTTCTTAGTTTGCATGTTGTTTGGCCGGTAACTTAAAGTAAAACTGTTGGGCTAATATTATGAAACCCTTCAGGATCAGAATGATCCTGTTATAAAGAGAAGGTGCCAGATGTGGTGCAGGTTACTCTCCTCTGTAGTGTATTAGGCTCTCTAAAATCTCCCAACCCAATTACAATTACAAATACAATTTTAGCTAGCTCTTAGAATAAATGCTTTAAAACAGAATTCCAATTAGCCAAGGGTTTGAAGTAACACACCTGCTTCCTATCATATAATCTTTCCAGCTGTATTTCCTCACCGAAAGGGCTAGTGTTTTTAATGCTGATGATTTTGTATACTGATTTTCTGTTTTTGTGTGTGTGGTAAGTGAAGGGTTGTACAAGGTTAATCTGTGCTGTTAGAATGCACCTGCTTGTAGTATTATAAATATGCTAGATACTGTAATGCTGTGTAATTTAATATATTTATTTTCATAAACATAATCAGTCACAATGTATAAATATTATTACCCTTTTCCCCTCTTAACTCAAACTTTGGTTCAAGTCAAATAAAAATGGGAAGCTAAGCTCTACTGTACTACATTACGTGTAAGTTGGGGATCTGTTTTTTTTCTAGTAAACATCTCATTTGACATTGAAGCTGGTAACTGTATCATTATTTCTGTAAAGGTATCACACAATGACATGACATCATCATGACTATTATAATGTGAGTACTTTATGATGTGGATCCATGTGAAATCATTTGAAAGAATGAAACAAAACCATCTTTCTTTACAGCATGTGATGAAAAAGCAGTTGAAGTGTAGTGTTCTGGGGTTCTTTCTGAGACACACTGATTTATTTGTGTATTTTGTAGTTAACAGTTAAGTGGTTTCAACGCTCCTTTATGTAAATCGTAGCAAATTAAGCAATAAGCAATATTTACAAATAGTAAATATTGTTTAGTTATGGTTATTTTTACTATAAACTTGCTATCAATAATAATTTATAAATTTTATATCCAGTTATATAGGACACCATGATCTAAAATTATTTTTTATTTTCCATACTGCTGTACAAGAGGAGAACAGAGAGGAGAAACATAATTTTTCTGTTCTGTTGGTTCAGGAGAATCGTGTATGTTTCAAGGTTAATATTCATATACTTAAATATAATAATTAAAAAAAGAAAAAAACTAAAATAAATATTTGAAAAGATGTACATTTTCCTTAGAGCCTTATTTTGGGTTTAGTCCTGTCCCATATAAATATATGGAATTTTATATGTAAAATTATATGGATCCAAACATAATGATATACTGAAACTTAGTCATGCCTTCAGACTCTACACCTTAAGGTGGTTGCAAAGGAATGAGCAATATTTAAAAATAATAAGTGGTATTAAATTTATGCAATGGAAAACAGAACTCTCAAAGCTGTACAATAAATAATTGTAGTTAGCAGTGTAATATTGATTCTACAAGACTAGTAAGTGTATTAGGAACATTTTTATCCAATTTCCATATCCCCAATCATTTAGAGGCAGAAGACAGAGGACAAAAACTTCAGGTTTCTCACATCTAACAAATATCTTACAAAAATCGTTGTCATGGTTTGTGCCAGACAGGCCAGCTTGAATAACTTCTAGAGTTTACCTGGAATTTACAGTCTCAGCAGAAACTGGACAGTTAAAAGTAGAAGAAAAAACCCTGGTTTTTACACTCCAACACTCACTCTTCAATAGTAGAAAGAAATTAGTACATAGCATTTATATTGCTTCAGCTGATCAGCTAAAATATACATTTAATAAAAAAAGAACCCTCAATGCAATCATGGCCCATTAAATATCACTATACAGTCCAAAGAAGTTTAGTAGAATGTTTTATTCAAATATTTAAATACAAAATACCAGAGTTCCCTTATTTATACAAGTATGTTATAAATATACCTGTTACATGTGGATATTTAATGCTTCAATGCATTAAGCCAAATACATTTTTTTTTTAAAGATTATTAGATACTAGACAAGCAGTGCTGCAGACAAACGTGTCAAGTTAAATATGTATATCTTTATATATA
>JAAIIK010000023.1:7163350-7176148 GCA_014706435.1 Silurus glanis
TGACAAATAAAGATATATATATATATATATATATATATGGGCAAGTTAGAAAATTTACTTGAGTTGACAATTTGGGGTCTTTAAAAGGTTTCCTATGGGATTCTACATATTTTTCACAGCTACGTATACAAAATGTATAATAACCGTCATTAACGAAAACTTTGGCAGCTACTTCAAAGCTGCGGTAGTAACCAATACTGAAATGCCAACACTCTCCTCAGTGTTGGGCTTCAATGGTCAAGTTTTTGGGAAGCAGCATGAATAATAAAAACGTAATTTCATTTAAACAGCATACACACTGTACCTTAGCTATGCAAACTGGCAACAAACCATCTTTAGACATTTCAAGGTTTAACCCAAATTGTTCTTTCACTCTTCAGCTTTTCATTTTCCCTCACTACACTGCTTAACTAAGACAACTGCAGACAGAATAATGACTACGCATCATAATCCAATAATACAAATATGATAATACAGCACAATATGTTAGCACTCCCGCCTATTTGTGAGTGTTTGCAAAAGCAGTGTAACAGAAACAAAATAATAAAGCGTACATTCAGTTCTGCTGAGCTCCTATGACTTGTGGATTAAATTGCACTATAATAATGGTGATATCATCTCTGTACATGCGTGCCAGCTCCTCTGGCAAGCTGAGCATCTTAGACAGCCTCTCGTGATCCACCATGCCAAATTCATTACTTCCTACAGCATGGCGGATTAGGTGTGTGGCTGCGTTTTGGTCTTGAAACGTGTGGGAGACCCGCGCCTTCCTCTCCTGCAGTAGCCCCTGCATTTGGCCCAGTGTGACCCTGTAGCCACCCACACTGATGGGTTGCTGCTGATGCACTCCAATCAGGTGCTCTCCAACGATACGGACCACCTCCTGCCGGTGCAGTGTCTCCCACAATCCATCTGAACCAAGCACCAGGAAGCGGTCTTGTGGCCGCAGCCGGTGATATGTCACCTCAGGTTCAGCCGTCAGGTACGGTGGTGTGTGGTAGTTGGGTGGCACAAACTTGGCATGCTCGTTCTCATGAAGTTGGTCTGGGCCAGACTCAAGCACGCGCCGCTGCAGTTCAACACTCCACTTAAACTTGACATCACCAAATGCCCGAAAAGGCATGAGAAGACCAAGCAGCCTGTCCTGCCTCACCACTGTCTTGGCTTCAGACTGTGGGTGCTCAGCACGTACACGTTGAATCTCCGTCTCATTCTGTGCATTGTGGTCATTGGACAGGGTCAGTGCCGAGAACGAGCCATCGGGCTCCTGCACACCCAGAACAGCACGGCCATCACCTGCATTTGCCACATGCAAATTAGCACCGTCTATGTGTGCCACGCAGGATGTTGCACCTGAGAACGCCACACGTAACACCCAATAATGCAAAAACGCGTTGGCATCCCCCACCTGTGCTTCCAAAGAGATGTCACTGTCCAGGCGTTTGAAGGCACTTGCCAGCACCTCGGAAACCTCAGGTTGTTCTCCAGGTGTGCTTAGGTCCAGCAGCTCTTGCCAGTATGTGCGCAGGCTATTGAAATAGAGGCGAGATGCCTCGCGACTGAAGTAGTCATTTGGATGCTTGTGCCACTGCAGGATCGGCTGAAGGGGCCGGCCACTCTCCACAGCATTCTCCAGTTCAGCAAGTGTCTCGTGTGGCAACATGCCCACTGCTATGTAGTAGAAGAGCCTCTCGCTCAATGCCTGGGCACAAGCACAGCCAGCATGCCCATCAAAGACACCATAGAGCATGCCACGTGTTTGCAAGCATGTTGCTGCACTGCGCCGGTCCTCAATAGGTGCATTGGCTGGAAGTTGATTACTATCAAACCCCATGACGGAGCTGAGGTTTTTGCCATCAAACTCAGGCACTTTGAAGCTGTATTCATTAGCCTTCAGGATGCTGTTGACCTGAGGTGGTGTGAGGTAGTAGGTGAGCCGTGCTGCTGATGTCCTATAGCTCCGTAACAGGAGCTGAATTGGATGTAAAGGTGCATTTGCTTGGTAGACACTTCTGCATGGAGGATGGCCTTGAAAGCAAGTCTGGCACAAAACGGATGGCACCCAAGTACGACCAAACCTCCCGCCATGGATTATCCGAAACAGCTGGGAGGTTGCAGCCATGAGAATTCAGCCTTACACACTTGTCAATGGACCTGCAGTGAGAAAAGGATGCAAAAGTATAAAATAAATAAATAAATAAAACAAAAACCATGCAACACAGTTTTATTTGTGTAGCCTATGGCAATAATCAAAGCATTGCAAAAATGTTAGCACAACAGAAAGAATACTGCAATAAGAAAATAAATAAATAAATAAATAAATAAATAAATAAATAAAAGTCTGCCAGACACCACAGGCATTTTCTGTTTAAAAAAATGCTTGAAATCGACCAATCTGAATTTGCCTCAAACAAATGTGCTTATATTTTCTTTTGCTGCAATTCCACCTTTTAAAAACCTTACTTTCAAAATACTGATGGGAAGATTGGATCTTTTTAGTGACTTGGTTCTTTGAATCTCGTTCATCAATATAAATGAATGGGTTTTTGAGTGATTTAGCTCATTTTGTTCCTTTAATCACCTTCAAAGCATATATGGCATTCACATGACAAAGACTAATGACTAAAATCAGACTAAGACTTTTAAAATGAACTACAATTCTGTTTTCTGTGTAAAGCACTGCATAGCGCATATCAGAGTCACATGATTAAAGAACTAAGAATCAGACTAGATGAGTCGAGAGGTAAACTAATTAATTCTGTTTCCTGTACATAACCTACAGAGATTTTGCTATGCTTTGCTTATGCTATTAGAAAATTAACAAATAACTCTGCGACTTATCGTTCTTTTGATTCAGTCACATTAAAGACCGATCACTAATTCAATCCCAGTAGACTAAAGTTGATTGATCTGTTCCTGTTTTTGGTTTTGTCTTGATGTGTTTTAGAGACAGACCATCGTAATTTGTGGCTACCCTCTAACATTGTCCCATTGACATTATGTTAGACATCCAGAGCAGATTATTTTCCTTAAACAGGACATCCCAAAATGTTTAATTCTTCTTTAAGCACTGCAGTTTGCCAACAATTGCCATTTCTTCTTTGATAACAAATGACATTCACTTTACAGTTATGATTATTGCTCATCATTTTGCAACTCATTAGTCGCTGCCATCAAAGTCTCACCAGACAAAAAACTCAAAGCTTGTCATGTTACCAAACTGAGCAGGTGTAAAGTCCTGTCCTGAACTCTCCAATGGCACTAACTCTACAGTTACAAAGAGCAGACTCCAGAAACTCAGTCCATAGCTAAACATCATCTCAGAAAAAGCACCTCCATAATTGAACTTTTAAAAAATGTAAGTACAGTAATCCCCCGTTTTACCGCGGTTCGAATCACGGTTTATAGCAGAATTGCCTTTGCCACATAACTAATTTGTTTAGCTGATTTTCCCGGTCTCTCGCTGATAGCACGTTAGACCAAAAAACTTATAGGGAATTGTTTTATAGAGTTTAATTTTGAAATAATGAATTGAAAAATGAAGTAAAACGTTAATACAGTACAGTACTGTATACCTGAAATAGCATTTTTGGGGTGGCTTCTGTTTATCGCGGTTTGTCGTTTATCTCGGGCGGTTTTGGCACGTAACCACGGCGATTACTGTAATAAAGCACTTGCAAAAATCAGACAATGCGACTCAGCCATCATAATCTCTAAATTAACTGTTGATTCTCCTTTCTATAGAAACGGTCTGATTCAGAACATTATTGCAAACCTTTCACACGAATTACAGCCTGAAGTATTTCTGAGCTGACAGGAAGTAACACGTTATAACCAATCCGGTTAAACAATTCAACAATGTCAAAGTCGAATCTAGAATTTAAACAGAATCACATTACTGTACAAATCAAATCTATTTGAAAACTTTTCTCAGTATTTCTAAACTCTCAAGGTCACCAAGTATGCATTTAAGATCATGTTACCAAGCTTGTCGAGGGAGCAGCTATTGAGATATTTTTAGAATCGCTCCCCCAGTCTCCTGACATCTTGACCTTGGATGGACTCGTCTATAAATACCTCTCCACACATGCACTATTACATAAAACACGTACTGTTTTTTTGATTGCTGTTGCATGGGTTTCTTTTGCATGTAAAGTCTGTACAGTGTGTCTGAAAAGTCAATGGGGAATAATGAGCCAAATCGAAAACACGATAAAAGGGAAATCATGAGCGCAGGCTGGAAATAATAAATACAGCATTCAGTATATGTTGTTTGACTCTCATTGGCTCCTGAATTATCTACTAAGTCAGCTTGTTAGAAAGTTAAAAATTTGGATAAAGGGAAGAAGTTGAAATTCGTTAGAGCTAGTCAACATCAAGCATCAACAGCTAGCCGAAGTCAGATCCTGCTGCAAATACTAGTACCAGACAGATAACAGATTTAACCCGCCCACATATATGATTTATTTTAACCCTTACATTTATAATGACATCGCCTTGAATGCATAGTTTATTCTCAAACACCTTCTCCATATAATGCTCTAGGCAGCTCTTTTACAAGCTGGAGAACTGCATGGCGACTGTCAGCTACCCACACACTCAGGGTTAAACCCACTCAGAGCTCAACGATAAAAACCCAATCTTCCTGCACTCCTCGGTCGTCCAACAACGCATTCACCGACACTGATACAATCTGTAACTTCCTAAAGTCTTTCCCCTCACAATGTTTTGGAGGTTCTCCTGGAAAATACATTACAAAATCCATATACCAACCCACCTGAAGCCCGCCAGTTCGGATTTACCTCAGCACTGGCCACTCGATCGACTCCGGGCTCTCCACAAACCGGAAGTAGGCGGATCACAGCGATGGGAGTAGAATAGGATTGGCTAGAATCTACGTCAATCATTCGCTTCGGCTAGCCTGCATGCCTGATGTGGGAGGTTGCCAACTTTTATAGGGTGTGACCGAGTTTTTTTTTTTATTACAGAACAGAACGCGTGTTTATAGACAACGGTCAGTCGTTCATGCAAGAAAGTGACGTCTTTGATACACAATGGCTTATACACAATAATATTGCGAGTGTATATTTATTCCTGCAATAAAAAATGTCAATATTAAAACTGGGACCATTTTGTTCGTGCTCTCTCAGACCAGGAACTAACTTGCTGTCGGAAATTAGTGTTAAAATTTTCGAAAACACAAAACAGCATGATCGCTTGGATTATGGCAGTGAAGGCTGGATACTGACTAACAACTCGAGAATATCTACTTTTATCTAAAACCAACAACACGTGATGAATTAAAATTTTAATATGAATTAGATAAAAAGACGTTAGCCAGCATTTAATTGCATGCATCTTCTTGTTTATCCGTGACAACACACGTGAGTCAGATGAGGCATTCAATTCCTCGTACACACTGTTCCACCGCAACATGACTACAAACTTCACCTAAACATTTAAAACCGTATGAAATAATAAGGTATGCAATAAGTTATCGTCATTGTTCTTACCCCGCGCGCGCTCTTTGGTTCTTGTTCTGCCGATCGGTGAATCTCATAAATTAGTCACAGTGGATTATATTAATACCCTCCCTGGTTACCTTAGCAACGAACCAAACAGAGGATGTTTGAAAAATGTTGTACACTGTTTTGCGCAAATGCGTCTACTTTATATCTGAAACAATTTACAACAGTTCCGTCTATTTATAATAGTGTACTGGTTGACACTACCCGGTCTGTACTGGGAATAGTTCTTTACTAGTGATTCTCTTTATATAAATACAAATTTCTGGTGAAGTAGACACATTTGCGCACATGCGCAGTACAAACAGAGTTTCCGGTACGGATCGTGTAGCCACCGTCACTACTCAATCTGTTCAGTACAAACACGATTTGTACTGCGCATGTGCGCAAATGGATCTACTTCCTCTCTGAACTGAGCAATACCGGATCCGTACTGAAAATAGCTATTTAATATTGGTTCTTTTCATATAAATATATACAGATCGAGTAGCCACATGGACAGCCTGGTGTCAGGTTTTCCATCGAAGATTCTCTGCACCTGCTACTCATTTCCTCAGATACCTGGAAGAGAAAAGAGAGAAGAAATTGTTCTGTTGACAAAATCTCGTTTAGTCATAATAAATGTATTCAGAAGCATGGGCATTCAGAACCAGTTAAAAGTTTGGAGCCCCCTTTTAATTCAGTGATTTTTTATTTATTTATTTATTTAATATTATTTTCAACATTGTGCATTAATACCAATGACATCTAAACTATGAAAGAACATGTATGCAATTATGTAATAAAGAAAAACATATATAAATAACCCACCTTTTGCTTTGGTGACAGTTTTTCACACTCTATAGAGTGTGTTTATATGTGTTTAGTGTTTGTTGGCTGCTTTTCCTTCACTCTTGGGTCCAACTCCCAAACCATCTCAAAGCATTTTTAGATCAGTTTGTGTAGTTTGTTCAGATTATAGAGGCCCGATCATCTGATGCAGAAATACATCACTCCTCTTCTGCTCTAACATAACCTAGAGGTATGTTTGAATTTATTGTCCTGTTGGAAAACAAATTAATCGCGCGAAGTGCAAAATAGATGGGTTGGCATGTTGCTGCAAAATGCTGTGGTAGTAATGATAGCTAAGTGTGCCCTCAATTTTGACTAAATCACCAACAATGTCACCAGCAAAGCACCCCCAATCCAGCAACCTCCTCCTCCATGGTTTACAGTGGGAATCACACAATCAGGTACCGTCCGTTCACTCTCTGTATGTCTACCAAAGACATGCCAGTTAGAACCAAAAAGCTTAAATTTGGACATCTCAGACAAAAGGACAGTTTTTCAGTGATCTAATGTTGATTCCTTGTGTTTCTTAGCCTAAGCAAGTCTCTTTTTCTTGTTGTTCTATCTAAGTAATGGTTTCTTTGCCATCATTCGACCATGAAGGGCTGACTCACATAGTCTCCTCCGAACAGTGGATGTTGGAATATGTTTGTCATTGCAACTCTGAGAAACGTTTATGTAAATCAGTGGTTTCTGAGGCTGGCAATCCTAATAAACTTATCTCCTGCAGCAGAGGTAGCTCTTGGTCTTTTTTTCCTGGGACAATCTTACTGAGTGTCTGTTTTATCATAGCATCAATGGTTTTTATCATCAGAATGATTGACCTTTAAGTGACTAAAGTAATGCTAAATAGTTAAAGTAATGATGGACTGTCTTTTCTTTTTTCTTAACTGAGTGTTTCTTGCTATTATATGGATTTGTATAATAGTTGTATTAGCACTAATAGGGCTATTGACTTTGTATTCAAACTTTCCTCGGCAAAAGACAATTGTATAATGTAAAATGTAGAATATAGAAAAAAAATTTTGTCCAAACCTTTGACTGGTACTGTATGTAGAGCACACATTCTGAATGTGGAGAGGATTTTTGCTAATTTGCTGCTTTGCACTTACAATGCTTGCCATTTTTGTAGGGGTTATTCAACAGCATCATGTTCTAGTCTATGCTGAAATTATACCTAACAGAACACTGGCATTAATAAATGCAGTCTGAGAACACTCTATAAAGCCTCTTTAATGATTGTGTATTGACTTCAGTAATTGCTTGCTGGACATGTTAGTATTTAAATTATCATATAACAGAAACTTACGGAACCAATGCTTACTATATCATGACCCTAGCCCAGTGCCTACAGGACAACAACAATCTGTGAAAATTGAAAAATATGTATGCACAAAACAATTGGCTTAAAAATCTGTTTGCATTGTTATCTGATAGAAATGAAAGTCTGTACATGTTCTAGATACAATTAGCATAAAAAAATATGTCTTGTATCTGCTAGAATGTTTTGTAAATATGGTATAGCAGTATATGGTTTCTGTAATTCTAGTCAAATGGCTTGGTAAGGTTACCAATTCTAAATGTTTTAAGTAAATGTACAATGACAAGGGAAAATGTATTACTGTTAACAATGGTACAATGCCTGCTGGTAGTATTTCTTCCAAGCAATAAATAAAATTTAAACTGAAATTTCAAATTAGAAAATGGCTTTTACACAGATGATTTTCTTTATTGATCTTTATTCTATTGCAAAATAAACACTTTCATCAAATCAAATACTATACAAAATGTTGCATAAAGTACATTTTTAAACTGTTTAGTGTGGAGCAATACAGCAGATGTGGAAAAACCTTATCAATTTCACCTAGAAATCATTCACAAGTCGTCTGTACTTGTTGCAAAACCCTGTCTTGCAGAGAAACATTTAACAGATTGTGTTCATTAAATACAGCCTTTTATCAGTAATGTATATCCTACTAGTATGAAAAATAAATCTGAATAAAAAAATACCACTAAACCACAGCTGGGATGAAGTACTGAAGAGAAACATCTTCCTGAAGAAGGATCAAATGAATAATCCTCTTGTCAACAATATCTGTAGAAAAAAGAAAGTGAAAATGCCACTGAAAATGCTCACTGTTTGGCTATCACATAAAGGAATGCAACTAATTGCACATTCATCTAATGAAAATTCTGTTTTAACCTGTGAAAACCCATGTTTTAATATCCTCCACCTAATAATCAATACTTTCATAATTTTCACAAAGTCACAATACTTACACAATACAGAATGTTATGAGGAGTCGCCTTCTTATGGTTTCGCCTACTCTAGTTAGAGGTCGCCACAGCGGATCATCAGTCGCCAAACCACTCTGTCCTCTATATCTGCCTCTTTCAAACCAACTACCTGCATGTCTTCTGTCACTACATCCATAAACCTCCTTTTCGGCCTTCCTGTTTTCCTCCTGCTTGGTAGCTCCATCCTCAGCATTCTTCTACCAATATACCCATCTCAATCTCGCCTCCCTCACCTTGTCGCCCAAACTTCCTTCATGCGCTGTCCCCCCTAATAAATTTCTAATCCTGTCCATCCTCGTCACTCCCAATGAAAATCTTAGCATCTTCAGCTCTGCCAGCTCCTGTTCCGCCTCCTGTTTTTAGTCAATGCCACTGTCTCTAAACCATACACATTGCAGGTCTCACCACAGTCCTACAAACTTTCCCTTTCACTCTTGCAGATTCTCTTCCATCACAAATCACTCCTGACACTCTTCTCCACCCTGCCTGCACTCTTTTCTTCACTTCTCTAACAAACTATTTTGTATAGTTGACCCCAAATACTTGAACTCATCCACCTTCACCAGGGCTGAATGTTCTGAAGAGTCATCAGATGAATTGCAATTATTTGCTATAGTCTCTCTTTGCTATAAAAATGAACTTAATCCCAAAAAAACATTTCCACTGCATTTCAACCCTGCCACAAATGTCAGTGATTCTCTCGTTAACACAGGTGAGAGTGTTGACGAGGACAAGGTTGAAGATCACGCTCATGCTGACTGAGTTAGAATAACAGACTGGAAAGCTTTAAAAGAAGGGTGGTGCTTGAAATAATTGTTCTTCCTCTGTTAACCATGATTACCTGCAAGGAAACATGTGCAGTCATCATTGCTTTGCACAAAAAGAGATTCACAGGCAAGGATATTGCTGCTAGTAAGATTGCATCCAAATCAAACATTTATAGGATCATCAAGAACTTCAAAAAGAGAGGTTCAGGGCACCCAAGAAGTCCAGCATGTGCTAGGACCAGTTGATTCAGTTGCGGGATCGGGGCATCACCAGTGGAGAGCTTGCTCAGGAATAGCAACAAGCTGGTGTGAGTGCATCTGCATGCACATTGAGGTCGAAGAGTTTTAAATAATGGTCTGGTGCCAAGAAGAGCAGCAAAGAAGTCACTTCTCTCCAGCAAAAAACAGATTGATAATCAGTGACAGACTAATATTCTGCAAATGGTACAGGGATTAGACTGCTGAGGACTGGGGTAAAGTCAATTTCTCAGATTAATTTGCTTCCCGACTGTTTGGGGCATCTGGAAAAAAGCTTGTCCGGGGAAGAAAAAGTGAGCGCTACCATCAGTCCTGTGTAATGCCAACAGTAAAGCATCCTGAGATCATTCATATGTGGGGTTGCTTCTCAGCCAAGGGAGTGGGCTCACTCACAATTTTGCCTACGGAAACAACCCTGAATAAAAAAATATACAAAAACATCCTCCTAACCCAACTTCTCCCAACCACCCAAGAACGGTTTGGTGATGAACAATGCCTTTTCCAGAATGATGGAGCACCTTGCCATAAGACAAAAGTGATAACTATGTGGCTCAAGGAACAAAACTTTGAAATTTTGGGTCCATGGCTAAGAAAATCCTAGACCTTAACCCCACTGATAATTTGTAGTCAATCCTTACGAGGCAGGTGGCAAACAAAACCCACAAATTCTAACAAACTCCAAGCATTGATTATGCAAGAATGGGCTGCTATCAGTCAGAATGTGGCCCAGAAGTTGATTGACTGCATTCCAGAGTGAAGAGGTCTTGAAAGAGAAGGGTCAACACTGCAAATATTGACTCTTTGCTTAAACTTTGCTTAAACTTTAGTGATTGACACTAAAAGTGTCAATCAAAGCCTTTGACACTTATGAAATTGCTTTATTATATTTCAGTATACCATAGTAACATATGACAAAAAGATCTAAAAACACTACAGCTGCAGACTTTGTCAAAATGTATATTTATTTCATTTTCAAAACTTTTAGACACAGTTGTACACTATATTAGGGCTGTTGCTATTGATTATTTTAGTAATCAAGTGTTCTACCGATTATTTCTTATGATTAATCAAGTAATAGGATAAGTACTCTTTCTTTATTAAAGAGCAATAATAAATATACACGAGAAAATAAGATACCGTAATTTCCGGACTATAAAGCGCACCCATATATGAATTTTACAAATATTTTTATTTTTAACATAAATAAGCCGCACCTGTCTATAAGCCGCACTAATGTACACTAACGAAAGACACGTTACACACGGTGTAACGGGTGAAATATGTTGCGCTTCCTTTAGAAGCATAGCGGTATTTTGGGAATAGCATACCACTGCATTTTTCCGCTATTACTGCATGTGTGCAAGACGAGGATTATGTCCTTATTATTTTCTGATGCTGATTTCTAAGTTTCTTTGATAACGCTGTTGCCAAGAAAAATAAAAAAGCATGAGTTTTGGAAACCTGTCAGTGCTTATATGATTTCTGTTGCAACTGGAGTTAGCGAGCTCTCCCATGACCCTGATTCAACGCGCTACAACGGCTTGTATCTAAACAGTAGTCATTGTTCACTGTCTTCCTCCTTCCTTTCACAACTATTTCTCTCGGGAGTTTATCTTTTGGCATTGTCGTGCGTTTAAAAAAAAAGTTTTTTCTCCCGATGCTGTGCAGCTCAGAACACAGGTGAGGTGCGTTTTTTCGTTTCCGTTCGGAAATTTCATTGGTCTAATGTTATGCCGCTCAGTTTTTTTGGCTTGAAGTTTGTGAAACCGGGAAAAACCCAGGAAAAATCCATATATTAGCTGCTTCGTTGTTTAAGCCGCGGGGTTCAAGGCGTAGGAAAAAAGTAGCGGCTTATAGTCCGAAAAATACGGTAGATCTCTTAAAATTACAAGTTTACCTTTTTTTTTTTTTATTTAGAAAAAATGACATCAAAATGCATATACAAATATATAAAAATCATAAATAAAAATATAAAAATTAATGTCAGATTACTGTTGAAAAAAAAAAAGTAAACGCACTGAATGGTGTTTTCTTTGTGTTGTAGTTTGAAATTATCTAAAACTTTGGAAACTTTGTCGTTTTTTTTGACAAAAAAAAAAAAAAACACAAAAAAACCCCCAGCCTATTAAATTTGTAATGTGTAAAGCTCTCTGGCACCACAGAGGGGGTGATGCTGCCTGATTGGCTAAAATAAATTTTTTTTTTTTTTTATAATTCCAGAAATAATGTCAGAAGTGTGAGAAATACAATCGGAAATCCGAGAAAAAATTCGGAATTGCTAGAAAAAAAGTCTGAATTGGCTTCCATATGAATTTTCCCCTTACCCCTCACAGTTTTCTCCCTGTTCCTCAATAGTTTAACGGGTGATGCATCAGTAATAATGGTCCGTGGGGAAACACAGTGCTCTGTGTGTTGATAAACATACTAAACGAAGCAATCGAGAAAAATAATTTGCCTCAATTTTTTTTGTATTCTAATTACTCGAGTTACTTGAGGAATCGTTTCAGCCTACACTATATAGTACTATAGTTTCTATTTTGTAATAAACTAATACTAGATAAAATCAGACAGTGAAATTCCTGACAAGAAAATATACTGTGGCTGCATCGATTCACTTTTTGCCCTATCCCTCTACTTACACTAACTATACATGATACGCAACCTTTTTCTCTTTCATGTTACTCACCTTACCCCTTCAGTTAAAATGAATACATTCCATCCACAGATCCCCTGGATTATTACCAGTTCTCAGTCCTAAATCATTCTGTCACATTTTGCCAAGCTGAAATTTCAGACAGCACTTAATCACTCATAAGTATAAGGTACTCACTGCACATGGACTTGGTTGGGTTGACCTGTTGCCCCATAAGGAATTGTTGAAGTTTCCGAATATCCACTCGTGCGTGTGCCATGGCCTCGACATCTCGGCTCTGACTTTGAGATTGTGAGGCACCTGTGGAAAATTAAATAAAAATCAATGATAAATTGTTTTATTTTGTTCTGGGGTCAATTGTATAATAATAATAATAATAATAATAATAATAATAATAATAATAATAATAATAATAATAATAGTAATAATAATAATAATAATAATAATAATAATAATAATAATAATAATA
>JAAIIK010000023.1:7176158-7208419 GCA_014706435.1 Silurus glanis
ATAATAATAATAATAATAATAATAATAATAATAATAATAATAATAATAATATGTAGTACTCCTTTGGGGGAGTGGTGGCTCCAGCGGTTAAAGCGCTGGGTTATCCATCGGAGGGTCTGGGGTTCAAGCCCCGGTATCGCCAAGCTGCCACTCTTGGGCCCTTGAGCAAGGCCCTTAACCCTCTATGCTCCAGGGGACCCTTACGAGAAAAATAAATCAAGGACCGTGATGTCGGAGCGACGTGGGGCCGCCTTCCCGTGGGCTCACCACCTGCAGGAGGGACCGTAAGGGACCGGTGCTGAGAGGATCGGGCAGCAGTTGAAGGCGGGGGCCTTGACAGCCCGATCCCTGGACACGGAGAAGTGTCTAGGGAATCTGCTTCGACTGCTGCCCCCGTGACCCGAATTACGGATAAGCGGGAGAAGATGAATGAAAAGGATGAATAGTACTCCTTTGAATTTTTTTTATTCTGCCTATGGTTCTGTAGCTAATATTTAGGTGTAGTAGCACCAGGCAAAAAGTGCTATTATTGTACTACCCTACTGAACTCCACACTACACCGATAGGACACTGATGCTTTACTGATTCTACTGTCAGTAATCATCTTGCAGTTCTGCTCCACTCTGTACCTTCAATATCATTTTTGGATAATTATTACAATGTACATATTCCATACTGTAAATTTATATATCCAAAATTATCTACACATATTGTGCCACATATTGTTATCCTGCACTATAATAACTAGGATATATATACCGGTACAGTATATGTTTATATATGTTTATATATGTTTATATATATATAACATGTCAAAACTGTGTCCAAAGTGTTGATATTTTGTGTGAGCACCATTGTTATCTAGCACTGCCTTCATCCACCTGGGCATGGAATTCACAAGAGCTGCACAGGTTGTTGCTGGGCCTCTAGCCTCTTCCACTCCTTCATAATGGCATCACAGAGCTGCTGGATGTTAGACACATGGCGCTTCTCAACCTCCATATAAGGATGGCCCACAGGTGCTCAATAGCGTTCAGATCCATAACCTTCACCTTCAGCAAGGCAGTTGTCATCTTGGCAGTGTGTTTGGGGTTTTCATGTTGGAAAACTACCGTTCGGCCCAGTTTCTGTAGGCAGGGCATCATGTTCTGCTTCAGAATGTCACAGTACATGTTGGAATCCATGTTTCCCTCAACGAATAACAGCTCCTGTGTATCAGCAGCACTCATGCAGCCCCAGACCATTATACTAAAGCCACCATACTTGACTGTAGGCAAGACACAATTTTCTTGGTACTAATTGAGAACTCAACTTCTTTGATCGCCCATTGCGAGGTCTGTTCAGAATGAAACCCATCTTGGAAAACCTCTGTATGACCCTGGTCACTGTATGCAACTCAGTGTTACCGGGCTTCTTATAGCCTAGGCCATCTTTGTGGAGAGCAACATTTCTAATTCTCAAATCCTCAGAGAGTTCTTTGCCATGAAGTGCCATGCTGAACACCCAGTGGTCAGTATTAGAGAACTGTACTCAATGCACAAAATCTTTGCTTGGATTGCACAAGATGAATGATGATCCCAAATTATTACTGAAGATAAATAACTTACTGTTGCTATCCCACCACATTGTAAATTAATATACAAACATGTATAAACTACCTTAATTAACAAACTCACCCCATGGAGGATTGCCAAGATCTTTAAAGTGTGTTGTCACAGACACAAGATCTGTTTCAATCTTCAGATTCATTTCACCACTGAGGTTAGCCTCTACTACCTGAGACAGAAAGAAGGAGAGAGGTAGTGCTTTTTACTAAGATTATTTACAACAAAAAGAAAGCTATTTAGTATAGCTTAATTAAAACCAATACAGGATGCTCACTTGGCACATATATATCCCAAAAGACTAAAGCTTGAATTTTTACCTCACAGTATTGAAGATAAATATTTGGGAAAGAGAAGATCAGAATGCTGTGATGTCTTCTAACATGACATAGATCATAGAACTGTCCTGTTTCACTGAGCCAGTATCCAGTGTGGATTGCTGTTTTGGCTGACAGAAGTGTAAGTCAATGTGGTTCTGTTAAGCCCATCAGTCTCAAGTTTCTATGTGTCTTGCATTCTGAGATGTTTCTTTTTTTTTTGTGCACCACATTTTTGTAGAGTCATTTTAATTACCTTACCCTTTCTGTCAGCTGAGACAGTCCGGCCATTAACCTCTGACATTTCTCAACATAGTGTCTCTGCAAGCAAAACTACTACTTACTGATTTTTCTCTGCACCATTCTGTGCATGTTCTAGAGACTGTTGTGTGTAAAATTCACATAACTTGCTGATTGTATAACTGCTTAAACAAGTATATGTACAGGGGCTTTAATTAAATTGGTTAGTGAGTAGAATTATTGACGTTACATACAGTTTATTAGTTTGGTATATTATTAGTTATTATTAGTACTAGTTAGAATGTTTATTCTCTGGAGTCCAGTATGCCAAACTCCCAATGAAGATTGGCTTCTATACTAAATAGTAAATCATTCTGATACTCACCAAATAGTTGGAGAGGTTCTTCATTCTGTCTACCACACTCTTCATAGTCTTTAAAGGGGGTAAATATATGCTAACCTAAAAACAGATAAAAAGAATATTCATAGTGTAAGACCTCTGGAAGCAAAAAAAGGGGGAAAAATAGCAGTACCACTTCAAAGCAGCACAAAAAAAATTAAAGAATAGGTAGGTTTACCATTTAAGATTTACTCAAAAGCTCTTGAAAACTTGCTTAATAGTGTGTACTAGAAAATGATTCACTCAACCGGCTCTGCTTCTGCAAATCAACTATTTTCTTTGTTTGTTTACAGCCAATCACCCCTTTTAATGAATAATAACCATTATTAATATAAGCTCATCTTTAATTAAAAAAAAAATTTACATATCTATATATATAAAGCTCAAATACCACTGACTGACTCACTCACTCATCACGAAATCTCAAAAACCACTGAACGGATTGCAATGAAATTTGGAACATACCTTCCTCTTGGGTCTTAGGTGCTCACTAAGAAAGGGTTTTGAAAAATTCGCCCTGGATCGCGGCTAACTCGCGAAAAACGCGATTTCTCACGCATTGTAAATTCTTCGAAATAACATTACGGATCCTAATGAAACTTACTACATTGTTTCTTATTAGATGTTAGATGCACGATAAAAATTATTTTCAAAGTAGTTTGCCCTGTATCGGTACTACAAAGGGGTAGTACGTTATTTGTTGACGTTACGTTTTGATCTCTGATCATCCAGTCCTGCTCAGTGCTTACTGCTTATTGCCATATTGCTTAGCGTTCTGCCTTCCGTAGCGAAGCACGGGTACTTTCAGCTAGTTTTATATAAACCTCAAACCAAAATCAATATTTCTGGCACATTCTGTTTATTTCTGAATAATTTATTTATTGATGCTTTAAAATATGTTCATAATGTAGGATCTTTGCAATAAACCGTACCCCCACTGATCTTTTTCTAAAACTGTGTTTTCTGTGTTTGGATAGCTATTTGGTCTTCATGATGCTGTTTGTTTCTGCGTGTATTAAAGATATATTAATATATAAAGTATTATATTGAGATCGGATGCCGCTTAGCCACTTATTTGCATGCAGTTAGACTTCATTCAACTTCGATATGTTTCCATAGATTATGCATCTGTGTAATCAAAATAAACTGTTGCCAGATCTTTCCTAAATGGATGTGTTTGAGACAGGATTTCACATGCAAATTTACATTTAAACCAGAAAGATCAGTAGAGGAATGTAGAATGACTAAGGAAACAGCACTTTCACTGTAAAATGTTCAATGGGGGTGGGTCAATGGTTAAGGTCAGGGGTTCAGCACACTAATCTGCAACTGTTGAGCCCTTGAGCCAGGCCATTAGACTTCTCTGACCCTGTGCACTGACCCCAAATTCCTAACAAGATTATGGGAAGAAGAGAATTTCACTGTGCTTTTAATGTATATGTTACGAATAAAGGCTGTTTCTCTACAGTGTAACATAAAAAAACATATAAAACTCCAATATACTGATACATAAAAAATACCATCTAGGCATCAAAATAAAAAACCTAACCGGTGTCTAATATCTTAGAAACATATTTCCAATCTCACGGTTTTAAATCGTATAAAATAGCATTAGACTGATTGTTTATCTTTACAATGTGTACTATTCATATATTTTGTAGGAAAAGATGTGTTTGGGTGGCAACTTCAATGCTGTAAAAAAAAAAAAAAAAAAAAAAAAAAAAAAAAAAAGCTCTGTTTTGATAAAGCATTGACTTTCTGCTGCAGTGAAGTCAGAAAACAGTGAATGTAACTTAAAATTGATAATACAGTTCTTTAGTTAGCTTTGACCTAATCACCACTTTGTAATATTCTTGCCCTTTGTACACACACACACACACACACACACACACACACAAATGCTTCTATTTTGCATTTTTTTAATTTAATACTACAATTTGCATTACATATTATATTTTCACAATGACTTCAGCGCAAAGTAGAATCTTTAAAATATTTAAAAAGAATTTACGAGTTTATGAGTATTTGATAAATGACAGTGCTGTATGGATTACTATTATAGAATGTGCTATAATGACAATTTTTGACAGTGTGCACTTAAGCTGGTATGAACTCCACAAGTGTAAAACCTTATGATCCATTTTTAGATCACATCCATAAGTAACTTCAATTTAAAAGACTAGACGTGAGGATACTCAATACAAAGCAGTTAACATGGTCAATATCACAATTCTAAACATTTATTTCAATGATTTTCTCTGAATTTTGGACCCCACTATTATAGTATGTCTTAATGGTAGGACCGTATTTAATATCTTACGTTTTACTTTAAATTCCAAAACCAATTTAACACATGTAAATGACAGAGTAAATTATTCTAAGATATCTAGCAAAATTTCAATCGAGCATCCACGTTTATCTGGCACCTATATCAGAATATGCTATTCTGTAGGTGATCAGAGGTATGTCACCATATGTGACCAGAGTTATTTTACTTACATCAAAATCTGGCATACTGGGCTCTTTAAAATCATGCCAAAGCCTTCTGGGAATGACATCCACTGGGATATCATGGGTGACAATGCGACTAATGGAAGAGAGAGAAGGCTGGCAAGAGAGATAATAGTAATAAAGATGAATAACTACAATGCATTAATAACACTATTGTTGTAGATCACATGTGTTAATCCAAGTTGATTCTGCATAGATTCTGCTCATGTAAACAATGGAAACAGTAGTTTAAAACAAATTAAAAATCACTGATTACAATTCACATCCAAATTTTTGACAAAAATAATCCGATGCTCTTTAACAATGGCTGCATATTTAGTCATATGTTAAGAATTTCAAAGTTATATAAGATATTTGACATCACTAAAACTTCTAACCTTTTAAAAAATAAAAAAAAGTATATGATAATATACATATTTAAAGACTGTGCTTACCAGTTCTGCAGCGAGGGTGAGGCATGGACAGTGCTTCTTTGTCAGTTTTATTTTGACAGACTTGGCATTCTGTGCAGTTTTTAAAGCTCTGGATAAATTCTCTGGATTTACTTCTAAACATATTTCATTAGCATCTTCTGACACACCTTCCAGTTGATATTCATCAAAAAAATTAACCTTTGCAAGAATAAAACTGAAGATTAATCAGGGCTCATGACTTGAGCATGCAGTATTTGCTTGTAAGGCAACCAATCAAATAAAGTTAAACACGTTATGTCATATTTACAGACAAATGAGAAATTAAAGTAAAAAAAAAAAAAGGGGCCTTGTTATGCTGTGAGAAACTTCTGACCAATGAGACTCTTTCTAGATGTTTTAAAACTGTTAGTAATTCGAGATTTATGTCAATTGCATTAACTGCCTTTATTGGAAGAAAATTCTTTTGGTGTATTTTTTTATTCCACCATAGTCAGATGTGAAAACTTTAGCAGGTCTGATGTAACAATTAAAATATAAATTTTTTTTTACACAAAAGAACAAAATCAGTACCAATTTTGATGAGAATAAAAATTATGTAAATTAAATACTATTCCCTTCACAGTTTGTACTGATGTGTAAGACAGCACTCTCCAGCAACATGATCATAACACCAAAAAAGTTACATGTGGATGGTAATTTGCCATTTGTCTATTTCTGACATAACAAAAATAATAAATATGGGCTTACCTGCAGTAACTCACACCACATACTGACTCCTCCATTGCCAACTTTCCCAGAAAGGATGAAGAAAATGTTGTCGACAGTAAGACGTACAACACAAGTCTTTGTAAGTTTTGTAATAGTATTTACCACACCTGAAGACACAATGATCGCCATTAAACTTTTTAATTGAAGGAGAAAAAGTTAGAATTTGTATTTACAATATGTACAATATTTAATTGAATACACATGTACACATAGCTTTTTATTTTATTCCACCATTTGGCAATAATTGGCAATTATTTTCCAACTCATTTATGTAAAAACATTCATTAGATTCATCACTTAGTTAGGGCACCTACTGGTGGTCTGGGCTCTGGCTAGATCTTTTAAAAAATATGACCTTTAAGTTAAGCCTTTCCTTTGTTGATTTTAGTCACTGTCATGCTGAAAGATGCTATTCAGCAGTGATAAATAATAATAAAGCATTTACTTATTTTTTTTTACTGTACTTGAGTACATGTTTAAGCATCTGTAATACATCAGAGTATGAGGTGAACAAATAAATAAAGTTTTGGTACTGTTAATTTTGTACTTGAATGTTTTTTGAACTGCCTCCACATTGATAATAGTCCCAAATCTGGCTGAAAAAGTGGTCCACAAGCATAGTGCTGCCTCCACCATGTAGAACCATAGGGGATTGGTCTTTTTTTGTGCTGTACATTTTTCACTTTTTTTTATTGGCCTCATCAGATCATAACACATTTTGCCACATGGCTTATAGTGACTATAGTGAGAAAAGAAATAAATAAATAAAATAAAAAGGGCATTTTGTAGTCACCCTTAACCACAGCCCAGACGTGAAAAAAAAAGAAGAAAAAAAAGAGTAATCAGTACTTGTCAGATAATCCTGCAACTCTTTTAATGTGCCTTAGTAGACTCAGTGGTAAGTTTTTTTTCTCATTATTTTATAATGTTTGGAGGGATGTCCTGTTCTTGGTTGTTGTCACTACAGTACTTCATTTTCTCTATTTGGTTTTGGTACCTATAATGTGTTGAACATTGGTTTATAACCGGATGAAGCCAGGATGATGTGAAGAAAATGATACAGAAACAGCTGTACATCTTAAGAAAGTGATTTAGACTAAATGCAATTGGTTTATTATGAACACAGCATCACTCCCTTATAAAAACTAATTTAAGCACATTAGAAATTAGATTAGAAACTGTTAATTGTTTAATTGACGAGCCAAAATGTTGCCATCAAGTGTAAAACATCGCATGTTAACATGTTATGATCAGATGTAAATATCGGATACAGAAGACAACAGCTTTTCGAATAACATCTATTGTTAACTATGTACATACGTGTGAAATGATTGAGACATCCAACGTCATTTATCTTTGCTCTGAACTTCATTGTCACTTCGGGTGCTAAACTCTGACAGAGCGATCACTTTATTTGCTTTTAAATTACTTTAAATAAACTCATTAATATCAATAGTCAATGTATAATACACATATCAACGCGCGCGACTAATGCACCCAAATGAATGCCCCGTGTAGAAACAAAGGGCTTCTAAAGGTTCCGCCTCTACATGAGATACTTCATCATACAATACCAGAACTCCTCTCTCGGCACCCTGTCGTACGTTTTCTCTAAATCCACAAACAGTACGCTACACTATACAGTTAGATCATTTCATTAAGACCATTAGTAGTAATCATAGTTGGCCTAGAAAATATTTTTCCCCACAAACCCTTCCTGACTGTGCATAATTTTGAAAAGGAAGTGATGGAACTGGACAACCTGCCTCACGCCTTCTGTCTTCTTTTTTGACTAATTTATACCCTGTAATAGAATATTACAAGTTTGAAAATCACTTTCCATTTTGTCCAGCAAGTACTTTTTTTTTTGTTTACCTTGGACAGGTTGATTCTTCTTTTTAAAATGTGAAAAAAAAAAAAAAAAACATTGGCAAACTTGTTTTAAACTTGTTTCTTCACTTGTTTGTATTTTGGAATGAAAAGTTAAGTAGAAATAAAATAAAAATGTTCTGTTGTTTGCTTCCTTTTGTATATAATTTAATGTAAGTAAAATTTAAGTGGAGTAATTTGACAGAACAAGATACTTAAAAACATTTTCTAGGGCTGCAACAACTAATCGATAAAATCGACAATAATCGATAATGAAATTCGTTGTCAACAATGCCGTTATCGATTATTTGGGCTGCTGAAGTTACAGGATAGCGTTAAGATAACTGCCACTTGTGAAAATGCCATTTTATGTGTACAGCAGTGGTGGGCCGTCAGGGCAAAGTCTTCTCTGCTGGCCTAAACACTATCAGGAGCACTGACCTACATTTACAACCTTAATTCTAATATTTGTTCCATTAAATTGTATTAATTTATTCCCAACAGTTTATTCTCTTCATTTCGTAACGTTTCTCTTGGCTGCACTGCTTCCAGGATGTGTATGTGGATGTTAGATTTTTTGTCCACCCAGATTTCAGCCTCTTTGTGCTGCCATGTCAATCTAATCTGCCCAGGGCCTTCAAAGTCAGTACTGCTGGCCTTTTTACCATAGTCTCTAATAGAAACGAGTCTGTTTCTTTAACCAATTAGATTTCAAATTCGCCTTACAGGGCCAGCTAGCTTTCAGAATTATGTCAGCATTTTTCTGTCCTCTGATTGGTTGGTCAGAGGGAAACTGTTACAGCCAAGTTCGACTGGCAAAACACGTATGTAGCGCTCTGCACACATTAATACATCAGATTTAGACTTTTTTATGCCTACGGAGGAGAAAAATTAATTTGGTCTCGGACATACTTAAAAATCAATTTTGAAGAAAAGTTAGACATCGTGAGGAGAGGGAAAGTGTTTGTTCGCCACTTCCAGACCAGTGAGTACGAGAGGTACCACTGGCCTACAGCCTCTGAGGAGCGGTGCAAATTATGAGTCTGCATCTCTGGTGAGAAGGTTGTATTTTATTACAATTTTTATGTTTTTGTCATCTTATTATACAAATTTTGATTCTGAACTGCTTCAGGTGATGTAGGTGGCACAGTTGCGGTTGTAGTGTAGTGGTTTGGAGCTTGCTTTAGTAAAATTGTATTCACCCTCCATATGCAAAATGCCTCTCTCTCTGTAATGTTGTTATATTGCGTTTTTGTATAGTATTGATGGTTTTTATAATTGCGACGTGATAGTGTTTTTTTAAGAGGTGGATTAAGTCCCCACCGAAGGCCCAGGTACCAAATGCACGACCTGCCACTGGTATACAGTACTGTATTGTATTAATATTTTACTTTATTTTATAATTAATAATTATATTTATGTTAATACATTTCATTATTTTAACATAAAACTTCATAAAAACAATTCCCTGTAAGTTTTTTGGTCTATCGCGCTAACCGCGAGTGACCGGGAAAATCTGCGAAACAGATTAGTTATGTGGCAAATGCAATACTGCGATAAACCGGTGGCATGATATTCGACTCGTGGTAAAGCGGATATTTCATATAATAAGCAAAACATTTGATCCGATAAATCGAAAAATAATCACCCAATTAATCGATTATCAAAATAATTGCTAGTTGGGTCTCTGAACAACTAAAAAAGTTTTTTAGAACAAAGTAAAATTTTAAGTTATGTTCACTCAAGTGAAACTCAAGATTACCAAGTAAACTTTACTTCATTTTTATAGGGCAACCAGTTTCCTCCAATTTTTTTTAAGGAAACTCAACTTATCAAGGCTTAGGAGTGAAGACGTGGGAGTGTTCTGATATTTTAATGAACGATTCTTTCATATATTCTTCCTCTGTGAATGCCTTTCCACACTTTATTATCTCCTAAGCTGCTGCAAAACTAGCAACCATTGTTGAGTTTGGAGACTTTATACCAGTGCTCGAATTGAGTCAAGTCTTATGGGGGGGTTCCCAGTTGTTGTGTAATTCATATATTTTTTATAAAATAATCTTGGAGACCCCCATAAGTCTTTTTTACCTGTCAAAACACAATTAAACTATCTGTTTTCATCTAAGTTTTTATAGATTTGTTTATAGTTTGTTTATTAGAGCAGGGGATTGAACCTCATTATAAGCTACTTCGAGGGTGCGGGAAGTGACGTACAGTTTGATCGACAAAATATTTAAACTTAATTATCAGTGTCGCATATGTTTCCTCGAACGCCAAGATAAGGGTTATTCTCTTTGAAACACTGTTAACGGTGTAACAATAAATAAAATGCATATAAATATATATATATATAGTTTTTATTTACATGTAATTTTGTCAAAGCATGAAAGTCAGTAGTAGTAAGACAGAGTACATGTGTGTGAATGAGATGGAGGGCAGTGGAGTGGTGCAACAGTGCAAAGTAAAGGAGAATGTGTTAGAGAAGTGGAGAAAAGAGTGCAGGCAGGGTGGAGTGGGTGGAGAAGAGTGGCAGAAGTGATTTGTGATAGAAGGGTATCTGCAAGAGTGAAAGGGAAAGTTTATAGGACTGTGGTGAGACCTGCAATGTTGTATGGTTTAGAGACAGTGGCATTCTGTAAAAGACCGGAGGTAGAGCTGGAGGTAGCAGACCTGAAGATGTTGAGGTTTTTGTTGGGAGTGATGAGGATGGACAGGATTAGAAATGAGTTTATTACAGGGACAGCACATGACGTTTTGGAGACAAGGTGAGGGAGGCGAGATTGAGATGGTTTGGACATGTTTAGAGGAGGGACATGGGGTATATCTGTAGAAGAATGCTGAGGATGAAGCTACCAGTAAGGAGCAAAAGAGGAAGACCAAGGAAGAGGTTTATGGATGTGGTGAGGGAAGACATGCAGGTAGTTGGGTTGAAAGAGGCAGATGAAGAGGACATGGGGGTATGGAGACGGATGATCTGCTGTGGGGACCACTAATGGAAGAAGCCGAAAGAAGAAGAAGAAGAAGAAGAAGAAGAAGAAGAAGAAGAAGAAGAAGAAGAAGAAGCAGGGGTGCTGAAGAGCCGCGCGGGGTGATTATGTCCACCCCCAAGCTCCACCCCTGCATTAATGTAACATGTCTTTCACAAGAATAACTATAAAGTCGGGAAGTCGCATGTCGCATGTATGAATAAAAACTTTTTTCAATTTTATTTTATTTCCATTTTTTTTTAACTTTCACAATCTGCGAGGTGATACATATATTTTGTTTTTTAAAGATCACTGGGCAATTTCCACCACGCACTGGTTCTACATCATGGTCATTTGAATTACATTTGAATTATCCTCAATGATTAAACTGCTAATGAAATCATATAATATTTCATGTCGCATAAATGCCGCAATTGTAAATGTAAATGTAAATAATAGCTATACTGTACTAGTAATGTGATATGCACGTTATTGTGAATGCATATCCCCCACCCATCACCCCTCAAAAATGGAAAAATTATCTTGCGTGAAACTGGTCCATGGTGCAAAAGGGGTTGGGTTGGACACTCATTTAGTGTGTATCTACGCGATTACTACCGTAATGTCTTATATGCATGCGAGCAGGATCTGAAGCGTGGATAGTTTGATCTTTAGATGTTCCCACTGAAGAGGAGTAGATTATAAAGGAGGAGGAGAAGTAGGATTTTGCTCATCATCATCATCGAGTTGTTTACTGTCCGTCGTTTTCCTGTTCTCCTTCTATTTGTATTCCTTTCTTGAGTTCTCTGGCTGTAATTTTATTATTTTCTTATAACTGGACGGTTTTGACTGAAACTATTTCCCACAAACTAAGGATAAGGATAAAGAAAAATAGGACGCGACATTTCTTCCAAATGGATATGAATTCAACAAAGCTGTTGGCATTTTTTGTAGTTGGAGTTTTAGGTGAGTAAAATGAAACCCAGTTATTTGTTTTTATTTGTTTTATTTTTTAATTTTTTAATAGTGTTTGCTGGATGGACATGCGCACGTCCTCTTTGCATGTGCATACAGCACCAGGGCAGATAAAAAAAAAATCCGTGGAAATAGTTATAACTTCTATTTCCTCTGGATTTATACATCTGTTTAAAGTTCAGCTCCTTAGTTTCAATGAAAACAGCAGCACTGAATAGTCGCGCGCTCTTTCAGGTTCTGACACAGGCAACAACATGCAGCCGCAGTTTGAAAATACACCCTCAAGCCAGCCGCACTTGTTTTTGATTGTGTTGCGCGTCTAATCCTGCACTTACGGTATGGGTGGTGGGAGCGGCGTTTCCGTCATAAAATCACAATAAAGACACATCAAAAACTTGATGTATTGCTATTTTTCATCAAAAGACAAATTATAAAACATTTTCTCTGTGGTGTAAATATATAATGGCCAATATTCAAACGCTCTTAAAACATCTTACTGTATAGTCTTTAAAACTATATAGTAAAACGTAATGTCAAAATATTACCTTCCTTTATAAGTTTGCTATTTTATTCAGTTGATCTTTACTTAAAGTGAATCTGACTATCACTGAATAAATTTTCAGGTCGTTCTACTGTACAAGTTTTGGGAAACATACATCAGTGCATTTGAATCACTATATTCAAACACTCATAAAACATTTTCCTTTATAGGTTTGTCAAATTATTCTCATTTACAGTGTCCCTGTCCATTAGCTGATTGATTTTCAAGTCATTTTACTGTACAGTTTTTGAGAAATGTAATAGCATGTATTACTCCAAACATCAGTGCATTTTCAATCATGTCTCATATGCTAACACATAAAACCTTATAGTTTTACTAATTATTTAAAATGGATCTTATTAATAGCGTCACTGTCTATTACTGTGATAATTTTCAAGTCATTTTACTGTACAGTGTTTAAGAAAAGTAATAGCAAAAAATCACTCCTAACATCAGTGCATTTTTAATCATGTTCCATATGCAAATAAAATATTTTTCTTTATAGGTTTGCACAATCTTTCAAATAAGTCTTATTTAGAGTTTCCCTGTCTGTTACTGTGTTTATTTTCAAGTCATTTTACTGTACAGTTCTTGAGAAAAGTAAAGGCAAAAAATCACTCCAAACATCAGTCCATTTTTAATCATGTCCCATATGCAAACACTCATAAAATATTTGCTTTATAGGTTTGCTCTTTCTTTCAAATTATTCTTATTTTGAGTGAACTTTCTATTACTATGTTAATTTTCAAATCATTTTACTGTTTTATTTAGAGTCTCTTTTTCTATGAATCGATTAATGTTTTATGAGTGTTTCAATATGGAACATAATAAAAAATGCGCTGATGTTTGGAGCGAATTTGCCTTTACTTTTCTACAAGACTGTACAGTAAAATGACTTGAAAATCAATAAAGTAATAGAGTAATAGAAACACTCTAGATAAGATGTCGTTGAAAGATTGAGCAAACCTAGAAAGAAAAATGTTTGTATATAGGACAGGTTTCAAGTGCAGTGATGTTTTCGGAGTGATTTTGCCTTTACTTTTCTTTAAAAGGTACAGTAAAATGAGCAAACCTATAAAGGAAAATGATTTATGAGTGTTTGAATATGAGACCTGATTGAAAATGCACTGATGTTTGGAGTGATGTTGCCTTTAATTTTCTCAGAAACTGTACAGTAAAATGACTAAACTGATTAATGACTATTAATTAACACAGTGATGATCAGGGTCACTCTGAGTGAATATTAATTGAATTAAGTAGCAAAAATATAAAGGAAAACATTTTATAACTTTTTATAATTGTTATAAGAAATTCACAGATTTTTTTGGGGGGAAGTTTTGCCTTTACAGTTTATTGTATAATGTCAAAGACTATATAGTAGAAGTCTATACACATTAGAAACATACAATTTTATTATTAATTATTAATTATATTATTTGTGTTCTGAATAAAAATAGCAATACATAAATTTTCTGTAAAGACGCCGTTCTGAAGCGTCTTTGCATCCATTTTGACAGCACCCATAAGTGCATGATTAGACGTGCAAAAAAAGAAAGTGCGACTGGCATGACCGTGTATTAAAACCATAATTTTAATATAATACAATTTGGTAAAATGCAACATTTCCAGTGGGGGGAGACCAAAAAATCTAATTTTATGGGAACTGTGTGTACTGTACACAAAGTTTTAATAAGTATTTTAATGGACCATTATACCGTGTTAGTGCATTTGGATGTACTGTGCAGATGTCATCTTTAAATAAATCAAATTTACTCTTTATAGCAACAGAAAACTGTAGGTTGAAAGTCACATGCAGTCCTCAAGCTACGGAGTGTAATAAAACTGGCCTTTCTCTGGAAATGGAGGTGTGTGGAGGACGCTTCAAGACTGATATGGCTCACTTAGACCCTCAGAAATGGTGCAACTTAACACATTTTATTAGGTAACCATTTTAAACAAATTTATATTTTTGCATTTGCTGAATTAAAGTTAATAATATAAGACTATGATACATTGCATTCATATGATTAATTTCAATTCATATTTGTTTGTATAGCACTTTTAACAATGGACTTTGTCTCAAAGTAGCTTTACACAGATAATGTGGTTAATAAGATTGTTCTTTAGAAATTTAAGTTTGTCCCTAATGAGCAAGCCATTGGTAACTGTGGCAAGGAAAAACTCTCTGAGATGGCATAAGAAAGAAACCTTGAGAGGAACCAGACTCAAGAGATAACCATTCTTATCTGGGTGGCACTGAATGTCCATTTATAACAGCTAAACAAAGTTGAGATGTGTAGTGATGGTGACCGAATGCAAACTGTAGTCCTGAGTCAGTGTAGCAGACTGTTGACAGTAAGTATCCTTATTTTTATATGAAAGTTAAGGACACTGTGCAGTTGGGAAATACTGCAATACTTGCTATGGCAGCATAACTAAACACCACACCACCGTCTACAAACCAAAAGTGAACACGCGAGAGTGAGGGGACGACAGCATACAAATATCCCAGTTCACCAAACACTCTATAGTCATGATCCCTCCAGATCTGCTACTTTACCTAAAAAACCCTACAAATAAAAGGCTTGACTAAATAAATATTTTGATTAAATTAAATATATTTTTAGCCTCGACTTGAACACTGAGACTGTGTCTGAATGCCGAACACTGGAAGGCTGGAAGGCTGTTCCATAACTGTGGGGCTTTATAAGAGAAAGATCTGCCTCTTGCTGTAGTCTTCATTATTTTCGGTACCAACAAATAGCCTGCACCTTTTGATCTAAGTAGGCATGGGGGATTTTAATGGTACAGAAGTTCACTTATATACTGCGGCACAAGACCAGTAAGTGCTTTATATGTCAGAAGTAGTATTTCAATCACAGTGTGAGATTTGATGGGGAGCCAGTGTAGATTGATTAAAACAGTGGTGATGTGGTCATATTTTCTAGATCTAATAAGAACTTTTGCTGCTGCATTCTGGACTAACTGAAGCTTATTTATGCACTTACTCGAGCACCCAGACAGACAAAAGAATTACTAGTTTTTCTGCATCCTGTAACGACATCATATTTCTAATTTTAACAATAGTAAAAGGAAAGACTAAAGTCAATAATCACACCAAGATCTTTGACTGCTGTACACACTGAGACAGATAGACCATCGGGAGATGCGACGTAAACGGAAAGTTTACTTCTAGCTGCATGTGGTCCTAGTAAAAGTACTTCCGTCTTATCAAAGTTGAGCAGAAGGAAATTATCACGCAACTCTCTCATCTGGCTTTGCTGAAATATACAACCGTGTATACCAAGTTTACGTATAATTTCACCCAAAAGCAGCATATACACAGAGAAAAGCAGTGGGCCTAAGACAGATCCTTGCGGAATACCAAATTTTATCTCAGAGAGTGTGGAGAACTCACCATTTACATCAACAAACTGATAGCGAACAGTCACATAAGACCTAAACCAGGAGAGAACTGTTCCCTTCGATCCAACAACGTTTTCTAGTCTAGCTATTCTAGTCTGATCAATTGTGTCAAAAGCTGCAATAAGGTCGAGCAAAACAAGTAAGGAGATACAACCCTGATCAGAGGCCAATAGCAGGTCATTTACCACTTTACCCAGTGCTGTCTCTGTGCTATGATGAACCCTAAATCATAAACAGTATAGTCTTTGTCTTTTACAGTCTTTGTATAACCAAAAGACATAGGTAGCCTTAAGCCTTTACAAAAGCAACATTGTAGTTTCCATATTAGAATAATGATTATAATAAACCACTAAGTAAGTAATATTTCACTTAAATGTTTTAGTGAATAGTCAAAGGAGAGTCAAATGAAGCAGGGGCTCAACAAACTTTCATAGCAGTCAGTTTGATTTGCCTATGATCCAAGTGAAGCCCAGATACCATACCTCCACAGTCACACACTTTGCTGGCTTCACTGTGAGATTAATCAGCAAAGACTTTACATGCTACACATGCCATCGTCTATTTGTAATTTAGTTTATTATGCCATATAAATAAGCAACAGCATATGCAACGTGCAGTCATAATACCCAGTTAATTTGCCATTCGAACCATACCAAAAAGTCTTAATAAGCATAGCAGGGTTCTTATTTTCCCTTAAGGTTTTGAATAAGTTTGGCGTTGAACCCAGGGTCAAATTCTACTAGGAAATAAGTTGTTTGTGACTGTTATGAATTAAATAATTATTTTAAAAAAGTCTAGGGTGTTCCATCTGCAAGATGATCTGCTTTTCAGGCATTGTGACATGCTTGCTGTGGATTATCTGAATCATGGATAAAATTATGTCTCGTTCATCCTTTCCCACAACTCCAAAAAAATGCACCCTGCTTCCTCGACAGATATGATACCCCAAGATGGCAAACCTGAATATTTTTGAGCACCACCTTCCCTGAATAAAAAATTTGCAAGCTCTGTATTAATACTTTACTGACTGGTGGCATATATTCTGTTCGAATTAATAAATAAATGCAATAGCTCTCTAACATCTGTTTTATTTTTTTCTTTCTACAGTGAATACCATCATTTAACATCCTGCACAGAGAACAGTGCAAAGAAGTTTGGCTGTTTTTGGCCCCACCCAGTGGTAGAGCATTACTTAATCCTTATCCATAAACAATTCTTTTTCAACTGCACTTGTATACCCATAGTCAATAATGACAATATAGAAGACACTCTTACCTTAACCACATATCTTATCATTTTTGTTATAGTCTTTATTTCACTGATCATTGTAACATCAGTGATGTGGTGCAGCAAGCAGAGATAGTACCTAGAGGTTGAAAATGCTATCTACACTGTACACAATACCTTTTACCCATAGTACCACTCAAACATGCAACCATGAGATTTATATTAGTTTTTAACTCATTTGGCTGATGCCTTTAACCAAAGTGACTCACAAATGAGACAAGATGCAACTGAGCAGTTGAGTCATAAAAGCCATATTTAAAGGTTATACTGGGATTTGAACTTACTGCCTCTAACAAAGTTAATGGTAGTGCAGTGTAATTGATCACAACCGCCAGATTGATCTAATTGAACAGTACAGCAGATAATTTAAATATGATTTGTTAATATAACCTTGTAAAAATGTGAACCTAAAAATACAGAGCAATCCATGAATTCTGGCACATTTGGGAAGTTGGAGCACTGAAACCTGTATTGTTTATCCCTTTTGATCCTTTGGTAAAACATTTATAAAACGCAAATACAACACAGATTTATCAGAAAGAAATATCTATATATCAGCAGTCTTCTTCAGTTTTGCCTTTTGCCATTCAGATTAAGAGGTCCATGCTGGTGGACTCTCCTCTTTAGTTCACCCCACAAGTTCAAGTAAAGCTACAGCAAGACTATGATTTTGTATTCAGTAAACCATTTTTGATGTATGTTTTAGATCATTGCTGGAGGATCCAACCACAAACTATTTTAAACTTTCTGACAGAGGCAATTTGGTGTTCATTTAATATTCACTGGTATTTGATAGAGTGGGCATGAGCTGCTTTTCAATATGGCTACCTCTTTGTGTGTGCCAAATACACATCTAAACACTATAGGGAGGTTTGGCACACACAGACCGGTATCCAGTTGCCAAAAAAAGCTCTATTTTGATTGCATCGGATCATAGATCCCAATCCCTTTTGAAGTGCCGGTAGAGACTGGCTACCTGAAGAAACTTGAGTTTGTTGAGAGAGTAGATGCTTTTTTTCTTGAATCACTTCCAAACAACTTGCAGTGATTAGGTGATATGGATTGTAGTTTTGTAAACTTTCTGAATCCAATACACAACTAACTCATGCAAATCTCCAGCTGCCATCTTCTGAGATTTTTTTTGGCCTCTTAAACCATCGTACCCACCATAGTGGTTAAAACAATATAGGCACATGTCCTCTTCCAGGTTGATTCATAGTTTTTCCAGTACCTTTTTAATTATTGCCGTGCTGATGGAAATTGACATTTTCAGTGCTTTTACTATTCTTATAGCCACTTCCCAGTTCCTTTTGCTGCACATTGCAGTTATTTTTGTCTTACCCATTGTGATGAATGACTAATGGAATTTGGCCTATGTGTTTCCTCCTATTTATACCTTTGTGAAAGGAAGTTAAACAATTTATTGTTCCTTGGCATCCAGGTGTATAAAAAGGTAAAATGTCAATGAAACTGCAATTCCAATTTATTTAACTCATATGACTTGATATGGGTGGCAATAATTATGGCACACATAAAAAAGAAAAAAAGACTGTGTTGTGTTTGCAGTTGTTTGAACTCTATGTAAGCAGAATATTTTTTGTTATTTTTGTAACAAAAGAGCAAAAAGTTAAAGAATAAAGACACATTTTGACAGGCTTCTTTGTTCATATTTAAGGGTGCCAATATTTGTTGACAGCACTGTATAATCATATACGGCTTACAGGGAGCTATGATCTGTTACCTGTTTTCCCACTTTTGCTTTTTTCCAAAGGAGAGTTGTTGTAAAGTAATGGGACGGAGAACTAACAACCTTAAAACTGTAAAATTGTAAGAGCTTAGGAAGTAAAATATCTAAAATATAATCAACTATATCATGTATTTCTTATTATAAGTTTACAATGATACAATACAATATCGAATATAAGCTCATTAATCCTATTTCTGGACATTATAATGCATAATCATTTTACTTCTTGCTAGAAATACTGTGGATGCTTAAAATGAGCAACATTATCTACCAGCTGAACAAGTCAATTATAAGCTTGGAATGAGTACAGGTGGCTTAAAATAAGTTAAATGATCTTATATTCGGTTTATTGCAATTGGCTAATTTAAAAATAGTTCATTTGCTTTTTTATAAGTGTGTGTTGAATAAGTAGGAAGTAAATATAAAGGTAATTTTATGTATAATAAATAAATGTTTAATATGTTGTTCTGCATTGTGAGTGACCTTAAGTCACATGAATATAGTAAATCATTTTAAACTCTGTTGGCTCATGCCCTTAAAGAATGTAATAGGAGGCACTGTTCCATGTGTCCACTGGCATAACATTCTTTCCCAGAATCAGTAATGAAAAAGCAGAAATAGGCTGGCAGTAAGGTTCATAAACTTTAACAAGTTTTGTGCACAATTTCTCATATACTGCATACCTTGTACGTGGTTGCCACGGTGTCTTCATAGATATTCAAAAATGTTTTGACAACTACATTCAATATTCTCATATTCTTAGATTAGAAAAGAATTATAATATAGAGAATATGTATGATAGGCAAAACATAAATATGAGATGAATATGCACACAGCATATTGTATGTTCATCTCTTTATTTTTTTTTTCTCTGCCTCGTTCCCACTAACATCAATTTTGACCCTTTCCCACGCTCACAAGAAGACAATCCAAACAGGATGTCAACCCCCCACTTCCTTCCTTCCATTTCCATATTACTGCATCTGATTTGGCACTTCCACACAGACATATTCCCAACCCCCAGGGCTACAAGACCTACAATATAAATAAAAGCTTATGAAATTCATTCTTTTTTATTGCAGTGATGACAGCATTTGTACTCAAACACTGTATTGAAACAAATCACATTGCTCTATGATTAATATTACCATAAACATTTTTTTTTGGTTTCTGGATTTTCAAAATGTGGTTTCATTGCTATACTCACTATGGTACAAAAACCAGTCACAGGCTGATCAGATGTATAATTTTACTTTCTGTTATACAGCGTTATATAAAATAAAACCATTTCAAAGGAGGTTTTTCTTTGTATTCAGTGAAAGCCATTAATTTGCTGTTTATGCATGAAATACCACACCTCATGGTTCGATGCCAAACTAAACAGTGTCACATTTGCAGCAGATTTTGTCTCACATTTAAATATATTATGAGCTTATTTGAAAGCTGTATTTTGCACTTTGAGAAATAAACTTAATAAGAACACAATTTGGTGTGATTTGTTCAATCTCCCGAGGAGCAGCACTAATGTTTTGTTTATTTATTTTTATTGTAACGCTGTCTGAGGTTTAACCTATCACCAGTGACTTCTAACTGAAAAGGATTATAGGCAAATCTGAATCTAAGGACATTTGTAGCTAAAGTGTTCTGTTAGAGGACAAAAATAAAAATAATCTATATTTATTTAATAAATAGATTATGTTTGAATAAATGAATGAATTAAATTAAATAGTTTGTGTTTATAAAATACATTTGTTATATGGAGGTTTCTGTATTATATTTTATGCATCGATTTTGTTAAGAAAGGTTTGAAAAACCCTGTTTAGACCAAATCATAACCCTAACTTTACATAGATCCACTTAGGTTGGATTTTGATCACATGAACAGTTTTGCATTTGGTACCCAAAGTGTGAAGGAAGATTTCTATCTGCTAAATAATTTTATTTTATTTTTAATTTAAAGGATCTTTCAAGTGATATTATTTTAAATGTTTTATAATGGAAGAAACATTTATTTACAAATTGATTATTTTATCATTTAATGCAATGTGAGTATCAGTCTCTATTTTCATGAATAGAAATCAAAATACAGGGCATTCAAACAAACAAGCAAGCAAAATAAGTGTATAAGACTTTTAAACAACAAAAACTATATAAAGATTTATAAAATCTAATTTTTCCTGCTAAGAAATTTTGGAGGACGTCCAGATAAACATTTTTAACAGAAACATTGTCTAATATTTGTTCTCATCTTACAGAAACCTCATGTTGGTGGATCTTCACCATTCATTTATTGTATTTTCCATCTATAACAGGGTTAACTTTATGTAGTTTGTTATGATCACACTAATCCCATTTTATTTGCTACTTTTGAGATGTATAAGCTAATTATATAGTACTCGCTTATGATGGCGAGATTATGCAACCAGTAAAGCTTGAGGCTTTCTTCAGTGTCTACTTTTCCATTTTCAGAAAAGTTACAACTATACGATTAATTAGCTTATTAACATTTATATATGTACGGTATCTCACAAAATCAGCAACCATTATAGTATATCTTCTCAAGGGAAAATACTATAGAAATTGAACTTATAGAGTAGTCAGATGTGCAGCTTGTATAGCAGTATAGAATACTGTCCTCTAAAAATAACTCAACATACAGCCATTATTGTCAAAATAGCTGGCAACAAAAGTAAGTACACCCTAAGTCATAACAGCTTTACATCACTTAACCATGCAAAGCCACATATTGTATTCATTCCATCCATTTTTGTCTGCTTGACAGAGACATACAAATTTGTGTATTTTGTATTAGAGCACTTAAAATTTGCTGCTTTGAGTACAAGTCACTCATACTGACCACTGGAAGTTCAACATGGTACCTTATGGCAAAGACCTCTCTGAGGATTTGAGAATTATAATTGTTGCTCTCCACAAAAAATGGCTTAGGCTATAAGAAGATCGTTAACACCCTGAAACTGAGTTACAGTACAGTGACCAAGGGTCATACAGAGGTTTTCCAAGACGGGTTCCACTCGGGTCCACAAGGGTCAGTCAAAGAAGTTGAATCATCGTGCTGTGCATCAGGTGCAGAAGCTGGCTTTAAAAAACAGATGCATTAGTGCTGCAGCATTGCTTTAGAGGTTGCAAAAGCAGAGGGCTCACTTGTCAGGGTTCAGACCATACACACTGCACACTGCAACAAGTCGGTTTGCATGGCCATCGTCCCAGAATAAAGCCCCTTCTGAAGCTGGTTTACAAGAAAACCCACAAGCAGTTTGCTAAAGACAAACTGTCCAAGAGCATGAATTACTGGAACCATGTCCTGTGGTCTGATGAGACTAAGAGACTAAGCTTAGATGGTGTGCAACATATGTGCCCTGGTGAGGAGTACCAAGAAAATTGTGTCTTGCCTACAGTCAAGCATGGTCAAGTCAAGAGTCAAGTCAAGTCAAGAAGCTTTTATTGTCATTTCAACCATATATAGCTAATGCAGTACACAGTGAAATGAAACAACGTTCCTCCAGGACCCAGGTGCTACATAAAACAACATAAAACAACAGTCACAGAAACAGAAACACAGGGCCAAGGACTAGTAGAGAAATCCTTGCCACATAAAGTGCATGTGTGCAACCTGGTGTAAACAGTGCAAAACACAACACAAGACAGTGCAAGACAACACAGGACAGTGCAAGACAATACACAATACACAAAACACAAAATAGCTCCGCCAGTAAACCTGTCATAACAAAATAAGGTGAACAGTAGCAGAAAGATGTAAACAGAGTATTGTGCAAATAAACAAATAGCAGCAATCAAGATAAAGTGAACAGTGGCAAAAAACAAATTGTGGACAGAATATTGTGCAAAAGAACAAATAGCAGCAATCCCGGAAGATGTGCAAAAAACGGCATGTAAACATTTTGCGGTAATGATTAGTGTGAGTAACACAAATATCCAAAGGCACACTCCAAAATCTAGTGGTGGTGGTAGCATCATGTTCTGGGGCTGCATGAGTGCAGCTGGTACTGTGGAGATGCACTCTGGCATTCTGAAGCAAAACATGAATGCCCTCCCTTCAGAAACTGGGCCAAAAGGCAGTTTTCCAACATAATAATGACCCCAAACACACCGCTAAAATGACAACTGCCTTGCTAAAGGTGAAGGTAGTGGAGTGGCCAAGTATGTCTCCAGACCTGAACCCTATCGAGCACCTGTGAGGCATCCTCAAGCAGCAGGTGGAGAAGCATCATGTGTCCAACATACAGCAGCTCTATGTCATTAGGAAAATTGGAAAAGGATTTTAGTAGCAAAAACCTGTGCAGCCCTGCTATATGTGGTTCTTTTCCAAGCTGTCACCACAAAGCTGGAGGCACTTAATTGTATAGGACGTCTTTTTGTTCAAGTGAAACCCAAACCTGTTCCAGCATGGCAATGTTGTGCACAAAGTGAGCTCCTTGAAGACATGGTTTACATGCATTGGAGAGGAAGATCTTGAGTGGCCTGCTATAGAGCTCTGTTCTCATCCCTACTGAACACCTTTGGGTTGAATTGAAACGTTGACTGCACCCCAGGTCTCCTCACCTACAAACCCTTGTGGCTGATGAACACAAATATCCAAATGCACACTCCAAAATCTAGTGGAACAGCTTCCAAGAAGAGTGGGTGGAATTATAATAGCAAATTTGGACTAAATGTGTAATGCAATGCTCAAAAATTACATACGATACTTATGACCATGTGACCCAATACTTTTAGAAATATAGTGTACATACATACATACAGGTACAGTACATACATGCATGCATACATACATATAAACTCACCTCTATAAGTGGTCGTCCATATAGTGTTGCATACTATGAGTTCACAAGTTCACAAAACTTGAGAGCCAGATGTTGAAAATAAAAATTTCTTCTTATTGTAAATCTTATTGTGAGTGCTACAATTGATCTCAATTTGTAAGAAAATTTGTGAAATAAATCATATTTATTTTCAATAGCTGGTACAGTGTAAGTCAAGTGTCTTACAGGGGACCCTAAGGCAATAGGGACATTGGTCAGGGACCCCCTGATACTAAATATTACACTAGATATTTTGTTTAGACAATTAGAAGAATGTTGTTGTTGTACATGCATTATTGTATATTTTTATATACTTTCAAATCTTTCAAAAAGATTTATGCGTCATAACAAACACATTTTGCAAATACTATTTAATAAGTTGGTCACAGTTTTTTATTTTAATAGATTTGCAGTTTCAAACATTTTCCTTTTACTATCAGGTGGACTATTATACATTTACATGAACTTCAGCATTAAGTTTAACTTTAATATAAAAACTATAATATTTTTAAATTAAATATTTGATGTTTTTACCCATGTTTATTTTATTTTTTCACAAAATGCGATTGAACATTAATTAGCGGACCCCCTGCAGTAATCCCACGGACCCCCGGTTGAAGACCCATGGTGTAATTAATAAAGTGGATTAGTGTTTAACTGCGCCATCTACAGGCTAAATAACATAATTACTGGACTATGACAGAAAATAAAAGAAACCATAATAAGAGTTGGAAGTGATCTTTAAGATGACAACGACTGTACTACAGATGATTTTTCTTCAATATTAGGCAAGCTACACTGGATATTGCATAACCTATAAGTGTATAAGTGGCAAAATAACAAACAAAACAAAACAAACAAACAACAACAAAAAACAACTCAGTGGCTTACTATTGTATGATTTAGGTCATGGTGACCACCTTAAATTTTGCTCTGGTCAAATCAGACAAAGCTGAATTTTCCAATTTTTTGTGAGGATATGAATAAATTATATGCTAAGGCTATTATTCACAGTGTTACTTAATCGCACTTACATTTACTTACAGTGAATGTATATCCTGTTCATAGGTTGCAGTGGATACAGAGCATGTCCTGGGCAATAATCACTATGTCATACACACAGACACACATTTACAAAAGCTGATCTTAACCAAACCTATTGGCATGTGTTTGGGGAAAAAACCCAGATAACCCACTAAAAAATCACATGGACAAGAGAGGAACATCCACAGAAACACTAACATCCAGCATTTGAAATGTAAGTGGCCTGTTCCTAACCTGTTCTTATATCTGACTGAGGGGCACTGTAAACCAGTTCTTGGTTTACAAAATCCCATCTAAAACATATGGAACGACCTAAAACATACCAAACACAGGAGATTGTCTTACAGTTTAAAGGAACTTTTTTGCAGACAAGAGTGGGATAAAATTCGAAAGTTTAGAGGTGTGAGGTTAAAAGAGACTTATTCACAAAGCCAGTAATTAAGCCGTAATAAGGGCGATAGGTGCTTCAACAGAGTATTATTTGGGAGAGGTTCAGACTAATGCAATTGGTGTTGTAGTTTATTTATTTATTTTTTGCTTACAATGTTCCCATTTATTAAATGTTTATTTTTTTTCTCTGAATGTTTGTTTGTTAAAAGATCACATTAAAGATGTAATAAGTCTGACATTTTTGTTATTTCTGTCTTTGTATTTTAAAAACCTACAATTTCAAAAGAGTGTGTAAACACACACATGCACACACACATACATCATATTTTGAAATGATGATGTATAAGGGACACTGTAGACTAGTGTCTGCTCCTTGATCACTATAGAATGAGGGGCAGGTTGTATAGCAGTACAGATTTGCTGTCCTCTAAAAATAACGCAACATACAGTCATTATTGTCTAAATAATTGGCAACAAAAGTAAGTACACTCTAAATGAACATGTCAGAACTGTGTCATAGTGTCAATATTTTGTGTGAGCAACATTGTTATCTAGCACTGCCTCAATCCTTCTGGACATGGTGAAATCACTGAGCTGCTGGATGCTAGACATATGGCAATTCTCCACCTTTTGCTTGAGGATGCCTAAATAGGATTCAGGTCTGGAGACCTTCAGTTTCTGAAGAGAGGGCAGCATGTTCTGCTAGAAAATGTTACAGTGCCATGTTGCTAACACCACCAGGCTTAACTGTAGGCAAGACACAGTTTTCTTGGTACTCCTCACCAGGGCGTTGCCACACATGCTGAACACTACCTGTGCCAAACAGGTTTATCCCATCAGACCACAGGACATGGTTCCAGTAATTCATGCTCTTAGACCGGTTGTCTTCAGCAAAATGTTTGCAGGCTTTCTTGTGAGCCAGCTTCAGAAAAAGTTTCTTCTGGGATGACGGCCATGCAAACCGACTTATTGCAGTGTGCGGCGTACGGTCTGAGCACTGACAAGCAGACCTTCCGCTTCTGCAACCTTTGCTGGCAGCACTCATAGTTTTTTTTAAAGCCAGCTTCTGCACCTGATGCACAGCATGAGGACTCAACTTCTTTGATCAAATCTTGCGAGGCCTGTTCCAAGCGGAACCCGTCTTGGAAAACCTCTGCATGACCCTGGCCACTGTACTGTAACTCAGTTTCAGGGTGTTACCAATCTTCTTATAGCCTAGGCATCTTTGTGGGGAGCAACAATTATAATTCTCAAATCCTCAGAGAGTTCTTTGCCATGAGGTGCCATGTTGAACATACAGTGGTCGGTATGAGAAAACTGTACTCAATGCACCAAATTCTAACTGGTCTAATACAAGATACAAACATTTTTATGATCCTGTCAAGCAGACAAAACATGAACATGATGAATAGGACATTCATGGCTTTACATTGTTAAACAAGGTACTGCTGTTATCACTTAGGGTGTACTCACTTTTGTTGCCAGTTATTTAGACAATAATAGCTGTATGGTGAGTTATAAATCTATACTGCTATACAAGCTGCACATTGACTAAAATATATCCAATGTTGATGGATCTTTATCATTCAGAAGTCTTGAATGACCGAATATCTGATCATGTCTAAGTTCTAAATTCATGGATGTTTGATGTACAAGCCACAGTGTCCTCATGTTTTTCCTCCACATGTATTCTGACAAACGGAACTGGCTTTTTGTCAGTGCAGACTGAATGACCCTTCAGACCCCTCAGTGAGCATGCGCATAACGCGTGGAAGAAAAGTTCCCAAATTCTCCAAGTACTGACTGTTACTGATTCCTGTTTTTTTTTCCTGCTCCTGCGGTTATCAGTGCCTCTTGTATGCCGATGATGTCGTTAAAGTTCACACCGATGCGTCGGACGAGAAAAAAATCGCGAGTTTACTGAAATATTCTAATAAAAAAATGAATTTCGGCGTTCCAGCGAATTCGCTCTTGTTGCTTCGTGCTTGCGATGAGGGCGACTATGAGAGTGCGAAGAGGATTCTGGAGCCTGCTGGGAATGATTCAGGGAGACAGTCCAAGGCACGTCTGGATTCGGTGTCGGAATGCGGTGTGGACATCCCGCGGGGGGGACTGCCGCTTGTCCACGTCGACAGCACGGACGAAGAAGGGAACACGGGTTTACACTTCGCGGCTGCGGGCGGACACGAGCATTTAGTCCGTTTCTTACTGAGGAAAGGGGCGTCTGTGGATAGCCGGAATAATTATGGCTGGACGCCGCTAATGCAGGCAGCGAGGTAGGACATTCCCTTTTTATTTAATCAATAATCAGCAGGTCTGAGCTTCAAATAAGTGCATTTATCAGAAAAAACCTGAGTGTTCTTGTAGTACGGCTTCGGCTGTAGGTTCGAGGCTGTAGGCCGAACGTCATATCGCTTTTATAAAACAGTCTTTAAACAAGTATTTAAATCGAACAACTAGAGATTTTCCATGTTTAAATAGTTTGCTTAATTTTGGTCCTTAAACTAAAGTTCCCAAAGAAGCCACAACTGAATAGAGCGTTGCGTGATGCCATGGCAACGCATAGACTGCCTTACAGACAGTAGTGGAGTGAATAGGCGGAGTGATACAGCAGCGGGAGTACAATGTGAAATGTCTCAGTGATGTTATACTACACCTTTTATTATTATTAGTTTTAATTTTAAAACAGTCCAAATTTAGTTTAGTGCAAAAGCGAAATATTGATTTAAATATCCTAATATTTTTTAATGTCTTGTTCTGTGTTATACTCATCTCACACTGGTGTATTTGCCCCGTATCTGGAGTCTTAATTATACGTTTTGGGATTAGTTTATTAATCATTAATAAATAAAATGTGTAATTAGATTATAAGGGGGATTTTGTTGCGGGACACAAGACAGTTACCTACTATTGCTTCTGTATGTAATATTGAAAGCTGTTCTGTGTTGCACTATAGTTCTGGGAAATTTTCTTTGTTTTTTGTTCTTTTGTGTGTTCAAGCTGTATTTTTTCAGCAAGATTTCTCCATCTTCTTGGGTTTCTGTGTAGATTACTTTTGCGTACAGATTACGCTTCTTCCTCTTTGGGTTTGTTTTTCTGTAGACTTATGGCTGAAAAAAATACAGCCAAAAGTTTGGAAAAAGCTCATCTTTCATTGTTCCTTTTATTTAGATGCAATAACTATTACTTTGACCGAACAAATATATGAAATAATATATATAAATATTAAAAGTAATACACAGTTAAAGTTTAGTGTCTCTTAGCATGAATTCCAGCTTTACACCCTTCATTTTACAGATAGTTTTTTTCCAAACGTTCAACTGAAATACTTTGCCACTTGTAAAACTTGCCAAAGGTGTTCTTTACTAGTTTTCTGTTCTGCATGTTGCTTTAGTATTCCTTTCACCTGGAATAAGTCTCAACCTTTTCGGCTCCAAAACAACCCCAAACCATTCATCTTATTCCTCCTTTTATACACAAGTTCTTCTTTTAGATACAAAGAAATGCCGAATTTGGACTCATCTGTCCACAGAACTTTCTTCCAGTCAATCACTGTCCAATTCTTGTGTTTTTGTGTTTAACCTAGTTTGTTGCACATGAACAAAAGGAACTTAGATGTGTCTCACAACTGATAAAAGACTAAATGTTTCCAAACTTTTGACATACTGTTTTTTCTATATACAAAAACACATTAGTTTTTGCCACCATATTTTCTGCTGGTGCTAGACCATTGTATTGTATTTACAAGAACTTGGTGACCTTGAGGCATTTTTATGTTAGGTAACATCTGTGAATGTTCCCAGAATAATGGAATCTGTTCTCATTCTGTTCTCATGGATTTCTGATTGTCTATTTGTTGAATAAGGAATAGTTATTAAAAAACAACAAACAAAACATTTTCTACTAGTACTTGATAATAATACTTTTTAATACTTTTTCTTATGGTTGGGGGCTTTGGGGAGTGGGTGTGCTTAAAACTAGCAAGCTCAGATTGCTGTGGTAACAAATTAACTTGTGTGTTTGGCAGAAGAAGACTTTTTTCTTTTAAACTCAATTAGCCTTTTCTGAGCTTAAACAATTGTGAGGTTCAACAACTTTTTAAGATGAAGAAATCTGGGTTCGAATAAATATACATTTTTAATACACTTTGCATGATATGTGATATATTAAAATGTACAATTTATTTTTCATTGCAATTAATTTTTATTTTGCTGACTGCTGTATGCATTTTTTCATACAGAGACATAATGAATCAGGAGCCTTGTATCATATTGTTAGATCACTAATATTTGTATATTTTTTTACACATCGTGTTTGAAAAGACATAGATGTCCACTGTGCCCTCCACTAATATTGGCACCCTTAGCAATTACAAGCAAAGAAGGCTGGGAAAATGTTATTTGTTTCTTTATTGTGTAGATTCTCTTTATATTTTAAGATTCTCTGTAGTCTTGGATATCATACAAAATGCACAGTTTGATAAATGAAATCTTTGTTAAAGATATGTGTGCTACAATTATTGGCACCCTTATTTATTATTTAAATGTATTTGAAGTATATTCTTATCGATGTTACTTATATTTTCTATGACTAGATGATTTGAACCAAAAATTGACATTCAGATATGACTCCTTGTTTCACAGGTGTATAAATATAAGGCAATACTGTACAAAGTACAAATTCCCTTAGTCATTCATCTCAATGGGTAGGACCAAGTAATATTGCTGAGATGTGTGGCAAAAGATTGTTGTTGTTGTTTTTACCAAATGGAAAGTGGCTATAAGCAAATAGCAAAATAATTGAAAATGCCCATTAGGGCAATAATTTAAAAAAGGTAAATTCTACTGGAAATTTTGTGAATTAACATGGAAGAGGAGGTGTTTATATTAGAGCCTCAATGCACTGAGAAGAGGATGGTTTACATGGCCAAAAAATATTCTGGGATCATATTACAGAACTTAGTTGGATCTTGGGGTCAGAAGGTCTCCAAAACTACAATCCAACATCACCACAAGTTGCTTGGAAGGGTTAAAAACAAAAACGCATCTACTTTCCTCAAAAATCAAACTAAAGTTATTTCTGATTGACAGGCATAACTAAAACTTGGGATTGTAATAATGGAATTGGTCAGATAAAATAAAGCTTTTTGGCAATTAACACCAGAGGTTGGTTTGGCATACACAGTAAAGTAGCCATATGGAAAATTACCTCATGCAAATGGTAAAATATGGCGGTGGCTCTTTTTTTGTGACAGTTTTGGGACTGTGTTCTTCCACAGGACATGGACATTTTATTGGGATATATGACATGATTGATATCAAATATCAACAGATATTAAATGGATATCTGCCTGCCTCTGCCAGAGAGTTTAAGTGGGCCATGGTTTAATCCTCCAACAGGACAATAATCCAAAACATTAACTAAAACCAACACAAACATGGCATACTATCCTCAAAATTAATGCTATTCCAATCCCTCTATTGGAACCCCATAGAAAACCTTAACAAAAAAATCAAAAGGTTAGACAATACCTTCTCCTTGCTCATTTTGACCAAAGGTGCAAATTTAAATAGCTTGTTACTATAGCCTGTGTACAACAAGTACAGTATTTCTTAAATTATGTATGATTTTTCTTTACTTCCCAGATCTCTGTGAATTAACTTTCTGTGTTTTTTGTGCAGGTTTGGCCATTTGAATGTGTCTCACATCTTACTTGAGAATGGGGCAGAGATCAATGGAAGGAATCGCATGGGAGCTAGTGTACTTTCTATGGCAGCCCGAGGGGGCCATACACATGTCGCCAAACTCCTTCTTGAACATGGAGCATTTGTGGATGACTTTGACCATCTTTCTACAGCTGAGAGAAATGCTAATGGGAACAACAGTAACCTCAGTGATAATGGGAAAAACTTCATGGATATTACATCTTTATTGGTTAGTGCTCAGCAGGGTCATGAGGCTATGGTCAGACTGCTTTTGGAGTGGGGTGCTGACGTAAACTTTTCACAGAAGACCACCGGTTGGAGTGCACTAATGCTAGCCACATTGAGTGGGAAGGCTAGTATAGCTCAACAGCTGGTAGAGAGAGGTGCTGACCCTGATCACCTTAATGTTCTGTCCAAAACAGCTTTTGAAGTGGCAATGCATCTTAAGCAAAAAGAGGTGAAGAGCTATTTGGATTCCATCACGACAGTTCGTCCACAACCAGGTAAGATTGGTCCCTGAAAATGAATCTATACTGGTGGCATCAACATTGAAATGAACATCATCTGTATGCACTGTGACCTTGTGTTGCGATACTTAGGAATAATATAGAAAATCTCTGGCTGTTATTGTTGACCTCTCATTATTAACACATCTGCCGGGTTCCCCCCCAAAGAAAGGATATCCATACAAAAATCTTTGTTCAAACTAGTTTTAGTGGCTAATGAGAAGGAGTGTAATGGTACACAAAATTCACAGTTCGGTATGTACCTCGGTTTTTAAGTCATGGTTCGGTTCATTTTTTTGAGGACGGTTAGAGGAAAGAAGTGCAAAACATAAAACTGCTTGTTTTTCTTTTTTTTTTTTATTAATGCAGGTTATTATTATTAACATTTTTGAACATCAACAGTTTACATTTTTAAAACAATTTTAAATAAAATGCCTGCTTGATTATATAATATTTAAAATAATATTTCATAAAAAAAATAGAATAAATCAAATAAATGCAGTACACATTTTTTATTATATTGATTAAACTGAGTAATTGATTAAATTGGCACAAATTAAATTGATTAAATAAAATGTAATAAATGGAAAAATGTAATTAAATAGTTTACATTTGTTAGATCCCATTTGGGTAATACAGATGTGTATTAAACTGTGTGAGTGTGTGTGTGTGTGTGTGTGTGTGTGTGTGTGTGTGTGTGTGTGTGTGTGT
>JAAIIK010000023.1:7208429-7220228 GCA_014706435.1 Silurus glanis
TGTGTGTGTGTGTGTGTGTGTGTGTGTGTGTGTGTGTGTGTGTGTGTTTTACAATTAATATAAAATTTTCTGAAGATTTCTTCTACTTAACTGTTCTGCTTATTTCAGCAAACTTTAAAAAATGTCTTTATTCCTTCCATCCTTCATTCATTCACTCCCTCGATAGGGAGAATTGTCAGGATTTTCTTTGACAATTAAAATCTGTCTTAAAACCGGAAGGGGCGCTATTTCGCACATGTGCAAAACAAAATCTGAGCTATAACAACTACAAATCTTATTTCTGGTATGGAGTGAGTATGCACACAGTGACGCTGTGCTAACTTTAGTTTCTTTTTTATAACCCTGGCATATCCAGCGCAATATAAAGGCATAGAATATATAATTTTTACATACATATAAAAATGTATGCATATAAAACATCATAACATCATATGTATCAAGAACCATATATGGCTCTTCTTGTGCGTTAATAAAAAGCAAAGATATTAATTTACAAGTAACTTCTATAAATAAACTATTATTAGTGAGGAAAGCAGCCTGACTCTTTATTAACCATTTAACATTGGCTTAGTAATAAAAGAAATGAAAGAATAAGTGGCAATAATAAAAAAAAAAGAAGCTTTTAACGGTTAAAGGTCTTTATACTTGAAATTATCCCACTGAGACTGAAAATCTCCTGATCCCACTGATCTTAAATCCCCTGCTCTATTGGCTAATCCATCATGGTAATCACTGCAATGAAATTAAGTAGTAAATGTAGTGTACTAACTGAAATGTACCTTGTACATCTAAACTTGCAAACAAAACAAAAAAAAGATTTTTAAGCTTTGTTTGTGGAAATGTAACTGTAGGGCTGCAACTAGCGATTATTTTGATAATTGATTAATCAGACAGAATTTTTTTAGATTCATCAAACCCTAGTTCAGCGTGTTTATGTATAAAAGTGTACTTTAAAAATGCAAAAGCCGCATATTGAGTTTAACTATCTTAGACAATTTAGACATTTTAAAGTTTATAGTGGCTGCTTGTTGAGGAGTAATGGGGGATTTCTCCTTCGAACAAAGTCACTCATACTGGTTTTGTATGTATATATATATATATATATATACACAAAAATATATATATATATATATATATATATATATATATAAACAGCATTTGAGTATGCAAGGTGAAGTTGACAAACATTCTTAAAAAATCAGTATAAAATATAATTTCACACATTTGTGTGAAAAATACACAGAACTTGTGTGCAGTTTTGAAAATATAAGCATCTAGAATATATAATTAATTTAATTTTGTATGATAATTAAATGATAAATGCGTAAAATAAATAAATAAACATTATATTATATATATAAATTACTGTTGTAGTAGACAAATGCTATAAAATAGAATGGAACGGAGAAACGCAGCAAGCTAACAGACTTAATTTAAAAAAAGGAAAAAATATGCATTGGTGCACAAATGCATAAGCATTCTCTGAAAACCACAACAGTGACTAAAAATGTAATCGTTTACTGCTGCTATTATTCGCTGTTTTTAAATTTAATGTTTGTTCGAATTGTTTTAAATGACTCCATTACTATGTTGTAAGCGAGGTGATTGTGCAACCTGATGCTCGCGAGTCACAACAGAACAGATCCCGAAGTTACAAACAAACAGTTTACACAATAGCACTTCTTCAAACTATATTATTTTCACATGATGAGGATTTTACAGTTTTTGCTCACCGTGCTGATGTTTTGCTTTCATCCGTGACACCAGTGTGTTTTCTTTTCATGTGCTTGTGTATCACTGTGGTACTTCTATACCATACAAACTCTTATACTTAACTTGCAGGTTACAGTGTTCTTTGTTGAGTTTAATATAAAATGTTCCCATTGCCTTTGATGACTTGGGACACACAATTTTTTCTGCTGCCGGTTGACCCTGTACTCACCACCTTTTCGCAAGAGGCTGTGTTATCTTGCCGTCATGCTAACCTATAACTAATTGATACCAAATAGAGAATAACGATTTTCATTATCAATTATTACCTCTAAAGCAATGCTGCATCGCTCATGCGTCTGTTTTTTTAAGCCAGTAAATCTGTACTGCTATACAAGCTGCACATTGCTCTATATTCAAGTTTCATTTCTATAGGATTGTCCCTTAAAAAGATATACTAAAATCTTTGCTAAAATGTGAGGGTGTATACATGTATATATGTATATATATGTTCCCTTTCAGGAACTCGATCTGCGTCGAAATGCTTCGGGAACGCACCCGAGTGTTCACGCTCTGAAATAATGTGTGTAATCAGTCAAAAATTGGACGCTGGTGGTGACGTCACGACCAGGAGTATAAAACGCATATGAGTGAGGGCAGCGGCAGCTTCTGTCTGTTCACGAAGCGCTCTGTGTGTTTGTGTTGTCTGTCAAATCATTTGTCAAAAAAATAAAAAATAAAAAAAATTTAAGCACACTTTCCGGCTCCTCCCTGCCCCCGCTATATTACAGGGGGGGATATGCACAGCTTGTGTGTCGCTTGCTTGGGAGCGGAGCATGCGAAGTCGGTTCTCGAGCATGCGAAGTCGGTTCACTGTGCTCGCATGTCTTTGCGCTCGCTCCGCTCAAGCTGGGCACTCTTCGAGTAGGGTGCTCTAGCTCCTGCTGTACATGAGACCCCTTCTGTGGTGGCTCAGGACCCGTGGGTTCTCATGGAGGGGCAACCCCCTCCGCACCATCAAGGTCACACGGCGATGCCTACGTGCCTTAGATGTTTGGAGAGATCCCCGGTTTCTATCTCTAGGCCCCGTGCTGGGAGTCCCTTCTTAACACTAATGACGGATGCGTCTCTCACGGGGTGAGGAGCAATCATGAGTGGTCTGTGGGAAGGGCTTGGGGAATGGCTGCTCCACCCCGATGTGGTGGAGCAGGTTTGGGAGAAATTCGGAAGAGCCCAGGTGGATCTGTTCGCGTCTCGAGAGACGTCGCAATGTCCCCTTTGTCCCCGCTGGGGCTGGACGCCATGGCTTAGGCATGGCCGAGGCTGCGTCTGTACGCCTTTCCCCCTGTCACGCTGCTTCCAGGAGTTCCGGTAAGAGTTCGCCAGGACAGAGTCCGTCTCCTCCTGGTAGCTCCAACGTGGCCGAGCAAACCATGGTTCGCGGACCTGAAAGCTCTTCTCGAGCACTCTCCATGGTCGATTCCGCTGAGGAGAGATCTCCTTTCCCAGCTTGGGGGTGCCATATTTCACCCCAGCCCGGAGCTATGGAGGTTCCGGTTTCTCCACCGAGGTGGTAGAGACCATTCTCCACTCCAGAGCTCCCTCCACGAGGAGGTTGTATGCTGCCAGGTGGCATCTGTTCTGCTCGTGGTGTGAGCACCACCAGCTGGATTCAGTTCACTGCCCGGTTGGTTTAGTGCTGGATTTCCTCCAGGGACATTTCGCCAAGGGGTTGGCTCTGTCCACCCTAAAAGTCTAATAAGCAGACTCTGAGCAGGTCTCCCTGCTCCCTTCGGGGTCGGAGCTCACTCCACCCGGAGTGTGGCTGCCTCAAAATCTTGGTCCTCTGGAGTTCCTCTCCAAGACATATGTAATGCTGGGGGTTGGTCCACCCCGCTGACCTTTGTGCGGTTCTATAACCTAGACCACAGTGCCACTCCTGGCCCCTCAGTCCTTCTCTAGCTGTGTTGACAGACACACACTAGACAGGGACTGGTCAGTCTTGCGTGATTGGACACTCGTTCCCAAAGCGTTGTGACGCAGCTCGAGTTCCTCTCTAGGTTACGTATGTAACCCTAGTTCCCTAAAGGAAGAGACTTTGCGTCTCTATGCCACACCTCCGGCGTCCCTGCAGCACTTCCTTCTCCCTTGCAGAAGCTGGCGCTGCCCTCACGCATATGCGTTTTATACTCCTGGTCGTTACGTCACCTCACCGGTGACGGCCAGCGTCCAATATTTGACTGATTACACACATTATTTCAGACACTCGGGCCCATTCCCAAAGTGTCGACATATGTAACCTAGACATGTTTATACATATATCAGTGTATATATTCATTGTAACTGATAATATAACCCCAAAAATTACAGCTGCTTGAAATACAGCCATTGGGTTCGATATAATATATCGATAAATATATTTTTAATTATTTTATTCTGTCCATTTTCTCTCTAGATGATGAGAAGAAAAGGCCGGATGTTTTCAGTGCTCTAAAGCTAGGTAAGTGCCACTGAGGACAATGAGTATTTTTTTAATATCCAAGAGAATAGCTCTTTATTGATAGTAATATGCCATGGATAAATGAATGAACAGTTTATTTGTACTGATGCTCCAGCAATGTGTTTACATTTTTTTGTTTGTGTGTGTATTACAGGAAATGCCCAACTGGTGAAGGAGATACTAGAGGAGGATCCATCTCAGGTGAACATGGCCAATGCAGATGGGGCGTCACCTTTAATGATAGCAGCTGTGAGCGGACTGTTGGAAGTGGTGCAGCTTCTGGTTGAAAGGAATGCAGACATAGACAAACAGGATGGCGTACATGGCTGGACAGCACTTATGCAGGCAACATATCATGGGTAAGGCTTGAATCCCTAAATTTTCCCTAACACAAAATAATTTTAGAATGTAGTGCCTGTACTAAGGTTGGAAAAACCTAGTCTTTTATAATTTTTAAAAGAGAAAAATTTATGTTTCTTTTGCTTATATATCAAACACACAGTAATTTAATGGTATGAAAATTTACATTGACCAAACGAATACATAAATGTTCAATGTGGTGTTGGTACAAAGGTCTAATAAACAGTAAAAACTTTTTTCTTTGAGAAATCCTGCCTTAACATAAATAACAGCTAGACACACATGCAGACACTTAGTTTCTCTAAACATTCAGCTGAAATACTTTGCCATGCTTCTCGTAAAACTTGTCAGAGGTGTTCTTTGCTATTTGGATATTTCTTTCTGATCTTGCGATCCAGTTCATCCCAGTTCAGTTCCATAGGATTTAGGTGCAGTGACTGGACAGGCCATTCCATGATGGCCAGCACTCTAGCTGACTTGCTTCGGGACATTGTCTTGTTGTAGTTGGGTCCAATTAGCTGCAGACCAGACAGAATTGCATGGCGTTAAACTATTGAAAGGTAGCCGTGTTGGCTGAGTATTCCTTTCAGCTGGAATTAGTCTCCAAACTTACCTGCTCCAAATAACCCCAGACCATTAAGCTTCCATTTCCATGTTTGACAGTAGGTGTGATAACATCATCTCTTCAGTTCTCAATCATAAAAAAGTTCCTATGTAAGAGCGGAAAATGTCATATTTGGACTAATCTCTCTACAGAACTTTCTTCTTGTCAGTCCCTGTCCAATTCTTCAGTTTTTGCCTTTTACCTTGTTTGTTGCATATGAACAAAAGGAGCATACGTGTTTTTAAAAACAATAAAAGACTAGCTGTTTCCAAAGGTTTGACAGGCAGTGTACATACTGAATGTCTTAGATGCACAGAATGTTTAGATGTCTTCCTTTTTTCCTTTTTACAGAAATAAGGATGTGGTGAAATATCTGCTGAGTCAGGGAGCTGATGTAAACCTAAGGGCCAAAAATGGATACACAGCCTTTGATTTAGTCATGCTGCTAAATGACCCAGGTAGAGTAAAATTATTTATCATGATGTTCTGTTTGGTAATTATAATTATCACACATTGTTTATTTCCTGAAGGAAATAAATGAAATAGTCTCATTATTTTTCTTTGCCAATTTTCTCTCTCTCCCCAGACACTGAATTAGTGAGACTGTTAGCTGCTGTGTGCATGATGGTGGATAAAGACAAGAGCAGGCATAGAGACAAGATCTCCACCAAGAAACACCTTCCTTCCAATGTACTTGTACCACCAGATGATAAAGGAGGCCTAAAGGTGTTGCTTTGTATATTTTGGATATAGTAGATGATCTATCACATAATTTAATATCTGAATGTCCGACTGGTCTGTCTTTTCCATGCAAAATGTGTCTCACAGTTTAAGGCATTACTAAAGCTTGGCCGGAATATGGACACTTTAAAGACAGCTTTACAATTAGTTCTTTTGTACTATTTTTCTCCTCTCTTCCTCTCTAGTCCTGGTGGAATCGCATGTCCAATCGCTTTCGTAGACTGAAGCTAACACACACACTAAGGCATGGGCTCCCTTCCAATCGCTTAGCTCCATTCCATGATAACCCAGGGGTTTTGCTGGATGCTACAATGAAAGCAGAGAACAGAACAGACAACAGCTCTGAACCAAGTGGTACAATGGTTTCTCCTGCTGGAGCACATATGGATGATCTCACCATTGCATGGACGGATAAGAACAAAGACAGCGGTAAGATGTTATTCATTGTCAGTGCAGCACTTATTCAGATTATTGCCTTGTTTTTACTTAGCATTAAATACAGATAAACATATACATATACATATGGACATAATTGTAAATTAAGGTTAATTTAAGATTCTTTATAGGAAAGCAATGTCTAACTTTTTTGGCAATTTACTCTGTAAACTGCTGGATGGTTTTAAATGGTTTATAAAAAAAGAATAATAACTTGTCTAATAACTTGTCTATAATAACTTGTCTAAAGTAAAAATAAAGAAATAAAAATATAAGTAAGTTGTGGTGTTTTATGATTTTTAAAGGTCTTGGAAGAAACAGCAGTGACAAAGATGACTTTCTCATTACCACAATGGTAAGCATTTTCATGAGCACTTATGGGTTTGAGACCCTTTTCATTTTTGCAATTAATATAATTATTTCTTTGTTTAGCTGAGAAATGGTGCACCTCTGACTCGCTTACCCAACGACAAGCTTAAAGCCGTTATCCCACCCTTCCTACCTCCATCTAACTTTGAACCATGGAACTCAGACCGCTCAAGGGTTTTAAAAGAGGGAGGCAAAACAAGTGAGCAGTCTCGTCTGACTATGCCCCAAAGACCAAGTAAAGCCAACTTCAACACCAGTGGAAATTCTGATATTGTAAGTGTCTGGTTTGGCCTTGTTTATACATGACTGCAATATTGCTCACACAAGTTTACTTTGGTTCTGTCATTTAGCTATTTATGCTGTTTCTTTTCTGCCTTTTTGCTGTTCCTAACAATTACCGTATTTTTCGGACAGATTTCCCACGTTTTGAACACTACGTATCCCTAAACTTTAAAATTTTTACATTTTCTTCTTTGCTTATCTTAATTTTCGTCACAATCTTCGCTTCGCTATCTAGCAACGGCGTCTCGAGCTCAATTTTTTGCTCGCGTAACAAAGCAAAAAAATCGACCGAGTGACCGCTCATACCTCGGAAAACTCGTACATTAATGCACTTGTAGGTCAAGGTACCACTGTAGTTGTGAAAGGAAGGAGGAAGACAGTGAACAATGACTTACTTGGTCGACTACTGTTTAGATACAAGCCGTTGTAGCGCGTTGAGTCTGGGTGAAGGGAGAGCTCGCTAACTCCAGTTGCAACAGAAATCATATAAGCACAGACAGGTTTCCAAAACGCATGCTTTTTTATTTTTCTTGGCAACAGCGTTATGGGTTAATCAAAGAAACTTAGAAATGAGCATCAGAAAATAATAAGGGCATAATCCTCAGTCTCACACGCACACACACGCAGTAATACCGGAAGAATGCAGTGACGTGCTATTCCCAAAATGCCGCTCTGCTCTTAAAGGAGCCACAACATATTTCACCCGTTACACCGTGTAACAGACACTCTCTTTCGGTAAAGCCTATGTAAAGTTCATTAGTTTCAGTGTATACACAGGTGTGGCTTTTTTATGTTAAAAATAAAAATATTTGTAAAATTCAGTGGGTGCGGCTTATATATGGGTATTAATGTGCAACATAAAAAATCATTGTCTTGTAGACCTATAGAAGCGATGTTAAATATTGTGCTCTATTCTCCTGTAAAAAGGACAAATAGTAAGACTGAATTTTGGGATCTGAGACAGAAAATGAATTCTTAGAATTTTTCTTTGGTTTGTGAGTTCAGAAGAACACATTTCAATCAATGTTCTAAAATAGTAGCAGTCAGTCATAGTTAAGGAGCCAAATTTCATACAAAAGGTAGTGCAGTGATGTTGGTGCTAATGTTGTGTTGGCAAGCTTGAGATGTTTTTTTCCCCTTATTATCTGTACCTATGTTCTACTAATGTTTTAGACATCCATAAGTCGAGTAGTGAGCAGATCCATGAAGTTCCCCAGTATCAGTAAGGTCCCATCCTCCTCCCCCTCCAACTCGGGCAACTATAACTCACCTCATTCATCAGGGGGTTCCAACGGAGTAGGAGGGGTCAACCGGCATACATCAGACTTGCACAACCGTTCAGGTACAAATAAACATATGGTATATACCGACCAGGCATATTATAACATTATGACTGGTAAGTGATTATCTCTTCATCATGGCACCTGTTAGTGGGTGGGATATATTAGGCAGTAAGTGAACATTTTGCCCTCAAAGTTGATGTGTTAGAAGCACGAAAAATAGGCAAGTGTAAGGATTTGAGTGAGTTTGACTATGGCCAAATTGTGATGGCTAGACGATTGTGCTAGAGGAAACAACAGTGGTGAACTGACGACAGGGTCATGGCCGGCCAGGGCGAAAGCTGGCCTGTGTGGTCCAATCCAACACTGTAGCTCAGTTTGATGAAGAAGTTAATGCTGTTAATGCTTGATGGTTTAGGACCGTTTTAGCAGCACAAGGGGGACCAACGAAATATTAGGCAGGTGGTCATAATGTTATGCCTATTCAGTGTGATCATTCATATAACTATATATATATATATATATATATATATATATATATATATATATATATAAAATATATTTTATTTGGATCTACAGTACATGCATAATGTTCTACCTTGTAATCAGAAATGTAATTGCATAAATTATATTTCTACCCCATATAAACATTATTTGATTATTATTATTAGTAGTAGTAGTAGTTGTAATGTTGTATAGTATTAGTGGTGGAAATGCTGGTATATTAATGCTTTATTAAATGCTGCTGATGGTTTTTCAGGTCTGTGTAAATGTGTTTTTTTACGCTCAATTTCTAACTGAAAACAAACATTGGCGTATCCTCCTGGTCACAGAGCTGCTTGACAACAGTGGTTGTTTTCCGTTTTCGTCATTCAACCCAGCTTATTAAGAGACATGCTGATTAATAATAGGTCTAAACAGATTTTGTTGGAAAAAAAGATTTGTACTTAGTTAAGCTTGTTTGACACATAATTTACCTTGTTTTACACCAGGATTAATACAAAAAAATTAAACCCCTGCTCTGGGTGCTTGCTTCAGGGATCTTTTTTCAGTCATTTGACCTATTTTGTCTTAATTCAACTCTCTCCTCAGGAGGTAGTGCAGCTGACAGCGTACTGTCTCAAATTGCTGCTCAGAGGAAGAGGGCCGCAGGCCTGCTTGATGTCAAAGCACCAACCCAAGAGGCATCAACTGCTACACCCCTGCCCACCGTGCCTGATGTTAGCCTGCCCAACATTCAAAGCAACCAAAGTCTGGTGACAAGTGAATTGCATTCCAGATGGGTATGGTTCTGCTGACATTTCTGTCTTATGAAGTAAATATTACTGATTATCTAATTACACTTTTCAAGGCATTGGATATATTAGGCAGAAAGTGAACAGTTATTTTTCAAAGCGGAATTGTTGGAAGCAGGAAAATGGGCAAATGTAAGGACACAATTTATGATGCACTTTTAGGAAGTTAATAAGGTATTTGACTATTTAAATTTCCATCAGATTTTTTTATTTGTTAATTTGAAGTTTAATAACATTATGTCTACCAGCTTAATATTGTGTTGGTCCCCCTTTTGCGGCAAAACAGTCCTGACCCGTGGAGCATTAACAGCATTAACTTCTTCAGCGATTTGAGATACAGTAGCTTGTCTGTTGGATTAAACCACAGGGGCCAGTCTTCGCTTCCCACCCAGCCTTTTTTGCCCATGACCCTGTGGCACTGTTCCTTCCTTTAACCACTTTTGATAGATACTGACCACTGCAGACTGGGAACAGCCCACAAGAGCTGCAGTTTAAGAGATGCTCTGACCCCGTCGTCTAGAAATCGCAATTTGGCTCTTGTCAAACTCGCTCAAATCCTCACGCTTGCACATTTTTTCTTCTTCCAACACATCAAATTTGAGGACAAAATGTTTGATTGCTGCCTAATATATCTCACCCAATAACAAGTGCCATAATGAAGAAATAATCAGTGTTATTTACCCACCGGTCATAATGTTATAATGACATAATATTTTGCCTGGTCAGTGTATATTGTTTGTCAAGCATGCCCAAGTTGTACCACTACTCTCAATATTTTTGCTTGAGGAGCTTGTATGTTTCGGATCATAAGCTGATCCTTTCTTTCTCATACTTAGCTCATTGCTTCATTGTTCCAATTGCAAGTTCCAATCTGGCTTTCTAAATTCTACTTCTGATGATGCATTTTGTGGCATGACCTCTATATTTCTGCTATCAAGTCTTCTTCAAATGGTGTATTGTGATGCCTTTACCACTGCCCTGTGGAGGCTGCTGATATCACTGACTGTTGTTTTAGGGCTTTTTTTTCACAGCTATTTCAGCTTTTCTGTCATTAACTGCTGCTGTTTTTGGTTTTTTTTGGAAACAACTAATTTGTTCTTTGTCATCAACAAAATCGTTGACAATTATTTCTTTAAACAACCAGTCCAACAGGGTACACCTGGGCAGCAATAAACACTCGTCAGTCACACAGTCATAAAACAAATTTGAACCTATGGGATCAATAAAGTATTCTGATTCTGATATTTGTGATCACTTGAAATTTGTAGGTTAAAATATTTGTAGGTTAAAAAAAACTGTAAAACAAAAAAGCTGCACATCTCGATTTAAATATAAAGGAATTTTCTGATCTACCTTCTAATATTTGTAATTTTTTCAAAAATCAAACCTAAATTGTGTTCAGTTAACTGCCATACTTCTGGAGGGGTCTGCAGGTTCTCTTTAATGTGGTCAGTGTGTGTATATCTCAGTTGTAAACTATAATAGCTACTCCAAATAAGTGTGTTTTATGAGTGCTGTTGACTTCAATTTCACCAGAAGGTTGATCTAAAGAAGAGGCCGCAGTCTGGGAATTCCTCCACATCCAAGAGTACATCCCCAACCCTGACCCCGTCACCATCCCCAACTCCTAAACCACTCATTGGTGAAACCCTATCTTCTGCTTCCTCCCAGCCATGTTCTAAGAGTAGTGGTGGATCCAGCAGTGGCACCATCACTGATGAAGGTCTGTGCTAATAATTATGAGACTTAATTGTGTTAATGATGCCATTTACACTACTGTAATTTGTTTGTGTATGTTAGTAATATTTTCTAAACATGAGACAGTATCATCAGCCTGTAATAATTGGCAGAGTCTAAAGCTTGACCAGTATGTGCTCTTGGTCCTGGGCCTTAGAACTCTCTCTACAAAGGAAATAGAACTGGGTTCATTACAACTTCCAATATAGATACATGTACATATACATACATACAAAGACACACACACATTCATAACAAATTAGAGTTAAACTAAATATGGGTGTGGCTACAGCTTAATAGTAAGTCATGGTTCACAAATTCACTGAAAAACTAAATTAAAAACAGCTCCACCCTTGCGAATAAAGGCTCAATCCAATAATGATAAAGAACACACAGCTCCCTCCAAAGGCAGGGAGAGCACATTACACTATCCCTACATTCTCTCTATGTGTGTGTGTGTGTATATATATATATATATATATATAT
>JAAIIK010000023.1:7223258-7291498 GCA_014706435.1 Silurus glanis
TTTTTTTTTTTTTTTTTTTTTTTTTTTTTTTTTTTTTTTTTTTTTTTACAAAATTGTTATCTAATAACAGGGAACTTAAATGTAATCTTGGTTAAAACAACAAAATTTTATGGATATTTAATTGAATTTATATCATGCACATTTATCAATCACGTGCACACAGCACACTTACTGCAGGGCTATTAAGGCCACCTTGGCAAGCATTCACTTGCATTACATAAATATTATATACATTTATGTGTAAAACTTGTGTGTCAGCTTTTGTTCAACAAAATGATACTAACAAATACAAGTAAAAAATTTAATTGTTTAAAATCTGTATTAGTTTGCCTGCATGTCAGTTTATGAACAAATTAAATGTAATATTTATGTTTGTATATGATACAGTGTATAAAAATTCAGTCCAAAATTTCAAAGTAATTTCCATTAATTCCTGGTAACTTTCCAACTTAGAATATTTCCAAAATTCTGTAGATTAAGTTCCCATTAAAAGTTTCCGGATCCCCTGCTGATTTATCCTCTTACAAAGAAATCAACAGTCTTGAATTTTTATGGTAGGTTTATTTTAACAGAGAGACAGAATATTAAAAAACTAAAAAAAAAAAAAAAAAACCATAAAAAAACAGTAAAGGTTATAAATTGCTAATTTGTGTTTGATCGAGTGAAATAAGTATTTGATCCCGTACCAACCAGCAAGAATTCTGACTTCCATAGACCCAAATTAGTCCTGTACCTTTAGGAAAGTACTGATAATATCAACTTATGTGTATAAAGACGCCCGTCTCACAATCAATCTTTCATTCAAACCTCTCCACCACCATGGGAAAGACCAAAGAGCTGTCAAAGAAGCTCAGGGACAAAATTGTAGACCTGCACAAGGCTGGAATGGGCTACAAGACCATCAGATTGTTGCCTTGGTCATATGTTTTGGGTCATGTCATGCTAAAAGACCCATCCATAACCCATCTTCAGCGAGTCAAGTTGATGCCAAAGAGCTCAATTTTGGTCTCACCTGACAACATCACATTCTACCAAGCCTTCTCTGAATCATTTAGGTTTTTTTTTGGCAAACTTCATATGGGTCTGTTCATGTGCATTCTTGAGCAGAGAGTCCTTTGTGTACCAATGGTTTTCTTGGTGACCCTTGAGATCATTAAAAAGCTCCTCCCATGTGGGCTGATCCCTCACCTTTCTAAGAATCAACCTTACACCATGAGGTGAGATTTTGGCAAGGGCGATTGAAACAGCAATTTTTCTGAGTGAGCCCAATGCAAATTGGAGATTTTAAATCGTTCTTCACCAGGAACAGGCGAAACGGTGGAATCTAAAAGAGCATGCTTTTTGCTTAGAGCAAGAGTGCCGTTGCACTGAATACTAGCAAATATGTGATTTGGCCATAGGTAATCACAGACACATAGTATTTAGTATAACAGCACAATTGCAACATTGAAAAACTGACATTTCAGATGAAACATGGCTAAATATTTTGTTTATTTGTGCTCTGACAAAACAAATCCCAAAGATTCCACAGCTGAATAGAACATTGCTATGCCAATTAATTAGTGCTGTTATACTAAATATCAACATTCTTGAAATGTTGCTTTTTTAATAAAATCTGTGGAACAGAACAGTTATATAAAGAATCTGTTGCTTTCTACAGATGTTCAAGGTTCAGTATTATTTCTTGTGAAAATAAAAATTCTAACTGTTAACATGTTACAAGTTACTTTACGTTTATAAACCATAAAAATAAAAGTTTCTAAATTTTTTTTTATTAAAAATCATTTAATGCTTTTAAAAGTAAAAAAAATCTTGTTTTTGAGACTGCATGTTCCTTTTGCTTATATGCAACAAACAATGTAAAAGGCAAAAAAGATAGTTCTGTGGACAGATGAGTTTAAATGTGACAGTTTGGGCTCTGAAAGAACTTAAGTATGATGGACAACAGAAGAGAAGATGTTAGACTGCCTCACACAGGCAAACATAGGGGTGGAAGCTTAATGGGTTGGGGTTGCTCTATTAGCAAGGAAGGTTGGAAACTTATTCCAGGTAAAAGGATTACTGAACCAACATGGCTACCATTCTGTAAGTGGAAGCAACTTCACCATACAACAAAACAATGAACCAAAGCATATTTATAATGGAATGGAATCTCAATCATTGTACCTAAATCCTATTGAACTGCTCTCAGATTAACTGGATTAGCAAGGTCAGAAATAAATGTCCAACTAATGAAGAAAACCTTTGCCAAGTTTTATAAGATGCATTGCAAAGTATTTTAGCTGAATGTTTGGAGAAACTATGTGTCCAGATGGAGTGTTCAAACCTGTCATGCTAAGGGAGGATCTTTCAATAAAGTTTAAATTAAAATAAAGTTTATAAAATGAAATGTTTAATATCTGTACATTTATATATTTATTTGGTCAAAGAAAATCTTTATTACTTTTATGAAAAGATATGTTTTATCGATTTGCCCACCTTTCTAGATGTCTAGGTCATTGGACAGTGTGTGCACTGCACCACTTGGCTCCAGAGAGTTATTCTTTCACCTAGTGGTGAGAAATGGAACAGCACTGATAAAGGCCAACTCGACAAGGAATCACTGTACGTGCACTAAGTGTGAGACTTTTGATTTGTATGACAGTGTAAAGATTGCATGGAGGAAAATAGGTGTATAGAGTGGATATAATCCATAATAAAGAAAAGGAGAAATGGCACCATTTATGGATGACTGGTTTTTTTTTTTCTTGTTTTTTGAGATTGCACTGGAAATTGTATTGAAACCCGATAACCCTGGCTAGTTATATATGCCTGCTGTATGAAACACAGCTGAACAAAGGCTTAAATACAATAAAAAATAGCTGTTAGAACGTATCCCAGATGACTGTATTTTGTTGGCTGTCAACAGCCCTTTGCTCTAAAAAATCAATAGTATAATATAAAATATCTGTGAAACATTTGTTGGTGCATTGTTCATCTCAGGACTCATATTCTCAACTTGATCATACTTAATTCTCTGTAAAAAACACATTAAAACTGTTTGCATTTTGAAGGGAAGCTATTCATTTGGAAACTTCAAAATGCAACTAAACTGGGAGTTATTCTGTATTATTGTTCACTATATTTTAATATCTATACACTCTTTAAAGAGTAAAGAATAGGGTAAGAACTCAAGCCTGAAGTGTTTTACTTCTGTTTTACTATTTTCTTCAATGCTGACATGCAAATATTGTTATAGAAATGTCTATTGAATATTTTGCTTAAAGAAAAATCTTAATGATTTAAATGCCTTTCTTTGTCATATTTTTCCCCATGCATTTAAAATGAGATTGTGAGGAGCATATATCGTTGAAGTACCAGTGAATTAGCTGTTACTTAAGAATTTCTAAAACTGTGAATTAATATAAACCTGGTATTTGTCTTGCAGTCAGCACTATTCTCTGTTTAAATCAATCAACATTATTAAGCATATTCTGATCAGATTTTAGAATACAACAGTGCAGTGCTATAAAGAATATAATTGTGTTCTTTGTTATATTTCTTTCAAAGCAGTAGTTTTGGTAGCATGCAGACATATGTCTAAAATGAATAGAAATTTTGATTTGTATATTAATTTTTAAATAGAGAAAAAGAAATTGTCCAGGGTCTGATTTGATTAAAATATGTTGTTTATACATGACTAAAAAACTCACCATCCAGATTAACAAGAACAGCTGTACACCTGCTCTCCGATTTAATCATCTGGCAGCAGCATAATGCATAAAAACATGCAGAGACTACAGTTTCAGTTAATGTTCACATCAAACATCAGGTAAAAATGTGATCGAAATGACTTTAACTTGTTGTTCGTGCCAGATGGACTGGTTTGAGTATTTCGGAAACTGTTGATCACCTGGAAATTTCATACATCATAGTTTCTAGAGTTTATTCTGAGCCTCAGATTCATGTTCTTGTCTGACAGGAATGGAACTCAGTGTGATCTGCTGCTGTTGTAGCTCATTCACCTCAAGCTCTGCTGTTTAATGCATGCTGAGATGCTTTTCTGTTCACTATGGTTATAAAGAGTGATTAGACATAGATCCTGTGAGAGAAATTTTTGAAAAACTTATATGAAACTATTACACTTAGTATATATAATACTATATCCTTTCAGCAGCTTGAACTGATCTGGCTATTTTCCTCTGACCTCTAATAGCAATAAGACGTTTTTACCCACAAAACTGTCGCTCACTGAATTTTTTTATTTACTCCAGACTGATTAAAATCTATTTTTTTTTTCTATTTCAAAATCAGTTTCTGAAATACTTAAGCCACTGTTAAAGTCTCTGTTTCCCCAATGTGATGTTTGATGTGAATATTACCTGAAGCTATTTAACTGTATGTGAATGATTTTTTTTTTTTCTTTTAATGTTTTCAATACATTAATTCCAATAAGAGTTAGGGGTGTGAAAGTGGAATAGATTTCTTTTTTGTTATATACAATAGAATACAAAGCTTCTGGCATTAATCAGGACTAAGGTGACCTTCTGTACATTGTACACTGTGCCTTTCCTTAAATACAATCAAATCAACACAACTAACAATTTGAGGCATTAACTAAATTCTCAACTTGCTTTCCATTCAGTCTAGAGCTCAGATTACTTTCTGTCTGAGATTTCTGTTTATATTCCCTCCCACCTCCTAAAAGCATGGCAGTGGGTGGATTAGCTACGATAAATTACCCCCAGGTGTAAAGGAGTGTGTACATTTGTGTGCCTTATGCCCTGAGAAGGATTATCACCTCATCCAAGGTGTATCCCTTCCTCACACCCAATGTTAGGCTCTGGGTTCACTGTGATCCTGACCAGAATAAAGTGGTGACTGATTTGTTCAGTACACATGAAATTATCCATTCATTGAATCTGACAGCTGGAAGTCATTTGACAATACAGCAGTGTCATTGACCACACACTAAAAATTTGCCAGGTTGCGTGCAAAATCTTGTTTCTCTACTCCAACTGCCAGGGTTTGTTAGGGCTAAATAAAGCCTCCTCCCTCTCTCACTTGCTGAAGAAACAGTAAAGGAGTGTTGTCAATTAAAATTCATGAGGCTCAAGGTTTATGAAAATAACAAATATGTGGCTTTTAACACATTAGTGTGGTTTTAATTGCATGGTTTCCTTTTCCTCTTACTGTTTCTGTAGTTTCAAAGCCACCAGATTGGTAAACGCAAATCTATCAAGTATTCAAAGTGTTCAGAAATAAAAGCAATGTTACTTATTACTTAAAAGTTTTCAATAAAACATATCAACCCTACCAATAAATATCACAATTTTAAACTTCCAATCCCTAGCCTGCTTTCAAGTAAAAGAAAATATAGGTAACACGATTATTCATGTTATTCATGAAACTGCAAACTGCATTATAGAGCTCCAGTGGTGCACTAGATGACTACATAAGATCTAGTGGAGTCACTGGCGAGTCTACAATTAGTAGAGATGTAAGCTATCAAATATTAATGTTAAAAAATAACATGCATTCAAAGATAACTTAAATAATCTCTACACTGCAGTGTCAACACACGAAAACGATATTTCTTTGCACATTTTGGCTTGAACGACAGTGAAGCACGAGAGAAAGTGGGAGTGAAACTGAATGCGCGCGCCAGACTGTGTGTGTGTGTGTGTGTGTGTGTCTGTGTGTGTGTGTGTGCTGAGCCTCAGCATTGCGTGCGAAGAGAGCAGCTTGTCATTCAGAGGAATCCGCCACCTGAAACGCGAGGAAGTCGAGTATAAAAGTCATCTGCCTGGAGCTCTGCAAACTGATCAAAGTTATTCTCATTGAATAATTGAACAGTTATTCAAGTCCTTGGAATATAACATTTCTACAATAATTCTGTGAATGAGACTTAAGTTTTTTGGGACCTGGTCTAGTATCTTGGTAAGTATTTTAACCAGATATTAGTGGTTTATATTAAGATGGAATGAGCATTCCATAGACATTACTCAGTGCCAGAGCATTTAGGTCATGTTTACTTGTTGGAGTAAATACAGTATACTGTATGTATCGTGACTGAATGGTGATATGCCATTTGGAACTAATTTAAATATGGATTTTGTAGATTGAATATTCAAATTTACAGCTTGACTAACACGACTGACTAAAACTATTGGATATATTTAAGTTTATTGTGTTTTTAAAGGTGAAAATGTGAATTCTTTCTTTCTGATTTGTTAAAATGAACTTTTAGGAGATGAAAACTTTTGGATGTCATTCTAGCACCTTTTCCCTAGAGTGAGTGCGAGATGATACCACAGGTAGACTGCATGTATGCTGGGCGAAAACGGAGAAAACCCATACAAAAGCAGTTAAGTGTCATTTTATTGCATTTTTTAATATTGTATTAACGCTGTATTTGACGCAAATTTTGTTCAACCTTGTGCATTGTGCTGCTTTGTCCTATACATGTGTTACTGTCAGTTACAGTAGATAGTGCTCAAGTATTAGTATTGTTAGTGGATTAGTGTGGGCCTAATGTGTACATGTGTGTGCCGTATGCCCTGAGATGGATAATCATATCATCCAAGGTGTATCTCTCCCTCACAGTCAATGTTAGGCTCTGGGTTCACTGTAATCTTGACCAGAATAAAGTGGTGACTGATTTGTTTGGTACATATGAAATTATACACATGAATTATTCACATGAAATTATAGTGCTCAAGTCTGTATTTCAGTGGTCCTAATGAGGGTGAGAACTGCTTTGTTAATCATTTCTGTCTAATTTGTCGAAGAAATACCCAGTGATACACGATTGTCTCGACATCCTGAAATTGTCATTAGGATCATGTGCTCATCTGTTGCACCGGAAGCCTGTGAAACACCAGTTGAAAGCCACTACACATTTTTTCCAAATCAGAAAATTATTTTTTAATATGTAGACATTTACAATTTACTGTAAAATCTGTGTCATCACCTATCCTAGTGGTTACATGGCTTTACATCAGTTGACTGTATAGTATTTTGTTCTGTTTAGCAGAAAGACTGCACCTGCGAGTGAGAAGTCCAATCCATCAAAACGGCACCGAGACCGGCTGAATGCAGAGCTAGACCGGCTGGCCAGTCTGCTGCCTTTCCCACCAGAGATCATCTCCAAGCTGGACAAGCTTTCTGTGCTGCGTCTCAGTGTCAGTTATCTTCGTGTCAAGAGCTTCTTCCATGGTAAAATACTTGCTTTTATAGGTGGAAAAATCTTGTTTAGACATTTGCTGCATGTGACTCACATTGAATATGGGGAAACCCATATTTGTCACCAAAGTTTGAAAGAAAACACATCATTTGTAAAGCTTTCCCATTACATGCATGCAATAGGATTGTAACTGCAGTATGTATTTTATGTTCTATCATTATTTAAACCGAATTTCTTATTTATGTATTGTTTTAACAACTTCCACAAAACAGTATTAAATATTTTATTTCATTTTAATCCGTTCTTTTTTAATATAAAAAACATATATAATTAATTTAAAACCAACTAAAGTAAAATTTTCCACTTCCACTGTGGTCTTTTCTTGTTTGATATTAATCAGATATTTTTTTTCACAAAATCCATTAAATTATATACCAAACTTGCTGCTGTACAACACAAAAGATATTTTAGAGTGCTTCCAAGTTTTTATTGATTCTGCCATCTTTGCCAGGGAATTTATGTTTTCGGTGTATAAACAAAGTTTTCAGACATTTATTGGCAGTATTGAATAGGCAAACATTACTATTGCTTATTCCCTATTCCTGTAGATAGGACAAGATAAAGTATTAGAACTTTAAGACTTTATCTTGTCCTATCTACACCATCTATTGTTGGTGCTGAGAAACTCTCATTGTAATGTTGTGACTGACATGTTATATATACCTTTTCGGTCTGAATATTTTTGGATAATTTTCTATTAATTTATACGTGTTATTTGGCATTTAATGTTAATGTCAATTAGCATCAGACTGAAATCTGTAATAGCCTAAATCAAATAATTTAAACTTGGTGCAGCTAGTAACCTAGTCAGGTTTTTAGGGTTCCAATACAGTGTCAATCACTTTTGGCCAATAAAATAAAAATGGTTTAAGATTATCATTAATGTCCATCATATTCTACTTATCACTAAACTTCTTATAAAAGGAAGTTATAGTTAAATAAAGAAGTGAGATAAAGTGAGGGGGAGCAGGAAATAGCAGCCACAAGCATTAGAAGAATGTGATTTCAAAGGAACACAGTATATAAAAGGTTTTTCTATGTTTATTTAATTTAATTCTTATACAAATACTGGCTGGTACATTTTGGGTGAACGCCAAAAAACTTAGGACATTTGTTTACAAATTGAACTTTTGCCAGGTTAAATACTGCATACTACACCCCTATGAATATTATGTGAATATATTATTAGTTGTGTACTGTAACTAATATATTTGATGTAAACTCAATGCACATTGTTGGGTTTGAGTAAAAATTAGGGTATTTAGGGATTCTAAGAAAGAATAAATGATCCCGATATTTGTCAGCAGTAACTAGAATTGGGTTTAGTGGTAAAAAACAAAATCTCCTATTGAATTCGAAGCATTTAATGATTTCTGGGTTATACTTTATCATGACAATATGTCACAGTATTTTAACACACTTGTCAGTGTTCTGTATTTAATTCATGAATTATGAATGAATGATTTATTACTTTAATTAGTAGGGTCATGTAAAGGAAATGTGTATATACCGACATGTAGTTGAGATAAAGAAACAGGAATACTGAAATGGACATTTAAAGATTGGAAAAAAAACAGGTGATGCTTTTTCAAGCTTCATCTGTACAGTTTTAATGAGATTGTGGCCAATGTAACATTAAGATACTTGTTCTGGCTTACAGGAGTGTAAACCTACATGTCTGTTTTTGTTATCCCGCCACATATTTAGGATGTTGTACATTTTGTGCAACTTTCGAACTTCCTTTAAGTTTTCTGACCTCTTTAATCAACATGGCTTATGCACTAGACTGTTGTTTCCAAGAGATTAGCAGTTGCTCAAATACCCAAACCAGACCGACTGGCACAAACAACCATGCAATGGTCAAAGTGACTGAAATCACATTTTTCTCAATTTGATCTTAATATTAACACTGTCTTGGTCTGTATTTCCTTGTTTTTATGCATTACCACTGAAATGATTGGCTAATTGGATGATTTTTTTTAAATGTATAGGGTTCAGATTTTCGTGTTAAAGTGGTCAATGAGTGTATATGGTGGTAATATCAATATATAATAATATAATTTTTTTTTATTGGTAATGCGGTGTATAATAGTGTTTCACACCAGTTTTAACCATTACACAAGCCATGCAAAAAGATCTATGGATTTTCTTTAAGAAAAATTGGAATAATAACAGTAACAGTATGGTCTAGTGGTTAGGATGCGGCGCTCTCAACGCTGTGGCCTGGGTTCGATCCCCGGTCAGGGAACCAACCCCAGCCATTAGGGTTGCACAAGCCAGTGCACTCTTAGTGCCGGTCCCAAGTCCGGATAAATGGGGAGGGTTGTGTTAGGAAGGGCATCCAGCGTAAAAACATGTGCCAAATCGAACATGCGGATCATGAATACGGATGATCCGCTGTGGCGACTGCTAATGGGAGAAGCCGAAAGAAAGTTTAACAGTAATATTTGTAAATATTAAATTTTCAGTATGCATTAGTTCATTTTCATATCCTGTTTTAATACAATAATCGGTTTTTACTGACATTTGTTTCGGGAACACTGGGCTTGAGGTGGGAATTAACTCTGGATAGGCTGCCAGTCCACCGGAGGGCACCATATTAATGTTTCTGTATTATTACTTCACATGGTTATATTTGCAGCCTGGCTAATTGAGCTGACTCATTTGAGGTTTCTTTGATTTCAAGAGACTTGATATTATTTGCAAAGACATTAGAACAAACAAGAATCTAAACATTTAAAGTTTTATATACCCAAAAACCATTTTTTTCTTCCAAACTGGTAGCCTGTAAACTAAATGATGTGTTCCAACGGTCTGGTTCTAGCAAGATGCTGAAGCATCGTGTACGAGTAATTAAAAAATGCTACATTCTTTTACAAATCTCTTTTTTTTATTGCAATTAACAATACAAAATATTTAGAATCTTTCAAAACAAGTAATACTATCAACATTTTTTAAGCACAATTTTTGTCATTGTTTTGTCACATATTTAAAGTTGACATTAATCATATGAAAAAGATTATCATTGTATTACTTAAAAAAAATCCAAATAGGTACATAATATATACTAATTTAAAAATTTTAGATTAGAACCTTTAGCTGAAAAGTCCCATTTGATAAAAGAATGAATGAATAAAACATTTTTTACCCATTTGTTAACCTCTTATTCATAAATGGCAAGTTGAATGAATGGTGAATTTTCTGCCTGAGGCATAGAATCAATGACTTACTATATGCAGAATTAATTAAATTTGATGCTCTCTTTGTGATATGGCCCCAAGTGTGATGTTTAAAAGCTGATTTGATGTTGGAGGATTATTGTGCTTATTGTGCAGCTGTCAATGTCTGACCATTGTAATATTTGCATGCAGATGAGACACTGTTTGTAAAGCGTCTGAAGCAACCTAACATTCAGAAAGTATTCAAGCCCCTTAAAGTTCCTTTCAGTTTATTGCATTGCTTTAAATAGATGAAACAGTTTTTTTTTTGTTTTTTTTTTAGGTTTTTTAATAGAACATGTTTTCTATGATGTTTAGGTACATGTGGTTTCCACTAATCAGCCTTATTGATTAACTTGATTGAGTCAGAGCAAAAATTATCAGTATTTAGGTCTGTAGATGCAAGAATTCCGTTGGGTCACAGATGGGAAACAAGACACTGCTCATAAACTGCCATTATTAGGGTAAATCGTAGTAGAGGCAGCATGACACAGTGGGGATGTTGAATGCAGCAGGTACTGGAAGACGGAACAGACAAAAACATTGAACATTTATTAAACTTCATGAAAACCTAAATTTACTAAATTTTAGACTAAGGGTGTAAATAAAACAATAAATAAAACAAAAACACTAGAAATGATAGAGAAATTTAAGGGATTTGAAAGCTTTCTAATGCAGTGTATAAAAAAATGAATGCTTCCCAGACAGGGAGAGTAAGCATGAGATTTGTGTGGCGTCCTTTATATATTCCTCCTTTCTTTCTTTTGTCTGTTCTGTCTCCACAGTAACCTTTGCACTCATTCACTGTAACACTAATTTAAGGACACAAATAGCAGAGGCCATGGATATGACTAAGCTAGCCTATTATGTTAGACCATAATAACACAACTCACATTGAAGGGGCCTGTTTGAAGTTTCATTACCCTCCATTAGAATAAAAATGCAGCCAGTCTATGGTTGGCACCACTCAAAGGACACATTCATGAAGATGCATCTTCTCTTCTAGCTGGTCACCAGATCTCCATGTTAGCCAGTCCTTTGCACGCAATGTTTTGACTTTGGGTCCCAGACTTCAGTGTGGTCTAAATATATAACGGCCTTTTTTCTTGTTAAATAATAAAGTGGAGCCACATTGGTGTACCACATTTAAATAATATGTGCATTGTTTTATTTACGTATTTGATCTCTTTAGAAATAGTATTACAACACATAAGAAATTATAGGCTCATTATTTCTATTAATTTTAAATCATGCATTCACCGTGTGGAACTTTTAGAAAGCTTTATTAGGTTTGCTGAGGAAATTACTGTGAAGTGGATCCATGTCATGATACACTTCCTTGTTCCTTGTTTAGTTTTTTGCTTACCTCATAATGCCTGTAAAAATGGGAAATATTTCTCTCCAGATTGGTGTGGTGTTAATATAAACATTTTCAACATAGTTTTCTACCACTTTTTATTTTTTTTATTATTTATTCTTTTACAACTGGCCAATGATGCTTGTATCCGGTCATTTTGTAGAACAAGCTCTTCAAAATCAATAGTGCTTGTCTCCATTGTCATCTTGAATTCTTGAAAACACTATAAGGTTCCATCGGAGAAACCAATGTTTTGTAAATACGATTTCCTGCTGTTAACATTGCAGTGCAATTATAAAAAAAAATAAAAAATGACTCCCACACCACTATAGACTATACCATAATAGACAGGATTTGCAATAGACAGTTTGAATGCATCTCTGGGATGTTTATAACATATACAATATATGTAATCATTTATATACTGGTTTTATTTAATTTGTGCTCTGTAGTAATATAAAGGCAATAGATATTTTATTTCTGTATATAGAGCTGCATATTATTGTTCAACATAGATAACTATATTTATTGAAACACTTGAAAGGAGTTCAAATCTTAACACCACAAACCTCCACTTCTGGGCTCATAATCTAGGTCCTTAACCCTCAATTGCTCAGTTGTATAAAAGAAAAAACTGTAAATCGCTCTGGATAATGATGTCTGCTAAATGCCGTAAATGTAAATGGTGGTTAACCCCATACCACCTGTCTATGACTATATACACTTACAGGCAACTTTAATAAAAAATCATCTACCTACTACTGTGCAACACAAGTTTTGATAAATGTAGAGATAATTTTTCTGCTTATCATAGATAAGGGTGATTATATGAGCTACTTTCTGGTCAGCTCTGACCATTCTCGTCTCATCACCTTATTTTTACTACTATGTGAGACATTAACTAAACCTCGGCCTGTATCAGCGTTCCTCCATATCTAACACTAATAATAGTTTTTTCTATCAGTCAGTCTTAATAAACCTATTATGATAAATTCATTAATTTGTTTATTCAATTAATAATTTTTTTAACAAATTAATTAATTCATCACGTCAATAACAATTCAATGTTCATATTTTTACCCTTTTCACAAAAATAAAATTTAAATAGGGGATTTTGCAGATTGGATATTATTATATAGTAACCAAGATATATTGTTGTTTTTTTTTGTTGTTGTTGTTGTTGTTGTTGTTGTTGTTGTTGTTTTTAGGGGAGTTCAACAGAATGTGTACCAAAATTCTTTAACCATCTGTAGTCACCATGGTGGTACATGCATTGTGAGGCTTTTGAATTTGCTGTGGTTGGAGTGTTTGGATTAAATTAAGAGATTTAACTCAGCCAGATGTGACATTAGCCTCTGTGCTCACACGCAACTCTCTCAGATTTCTTCTTCCACCTTGTATTTCCTTTGCACTTAAACTATGAATACAAACAGAAATAGCTCATTAGAAAGCTACTATCAGTGTTTCCTATCGTTCATCCCGCTTTGGTGGATAAACATAAGGTATTTAAAACATACTATGAATATCTTTGGTTGTGTGGCAGTCAAACTCCTTTTGATTGAGAGACATCACTGAGAACAGGGAATTAATGAGCTGCAGTAGTAGTCTTGGAATAAGTTGTGCTTTGTCTTTTTAAGAGGGGAGAGAGAGAGAGAGAGAGAGAGAGAGAGAGAGAGAGAGAGAGAGAGAGAGAGTATGTGTAGTATTAGTGGTGAAAGAAGGGGGGGATTGCGTGACTGGAGCTGACTAGAAGCTGACCTCAGAGAACTGGTTATGAAAACGATCTGACAAATCATGCACAGGAGACCAGCACTGCGAAAATGGCAGAGTACTTCCTCTTACACTCACTCACACACACACACACACACACACACACACACACACACACACACACACAGTGTCTAATTAGGATCAGAAAAAAACAGCTTTATTTTTTTAGTTTCCAAATATAGAGAATAAAAATAAACAAGATGCAAAAGCGCATATGAAATTAAGATAATAACAAAGCAAAGTAAGAGGAGATTGAGTTTTAGAATTTTATATTGGTTTTCATAAGGCCAAGAAATAAAAACTGACAGACTTTTGCAGACCATGTCTCACATATAATTTAGTCAGGTGAAAGTTATTATAAGCCCTTTATGAGCGATTAATGTAATAAATGTTCAGCAGCCAGTTCCCCTTTGGGAACGCTTCTGCACTGTCCACGATCTGAATCACGTGTGTAATCAGTCCAATGGTAAGCGTGGCATCACCGCAGGGTGACGTCTTGGCCAGGAAGCTGTAAAAGGCACATGGAGTCAAACTGGCACTAGCTTCTGTTTGTTCATGAAGTGCTCTATGTGTGTATGTGTCAATGGTAAGTGGTAAATGTCCAGAAAAAATATAAAACTAAAGTGACTAAGAAACTAAGCATTCCCTTCCGTTCATGTGTTCCTCGCTTGTTTGGGAGCGGACTCTTTGAGGAGAGCTCCTGCTTCTCATGGTTCTGGCCCCGTTTTCGCTTAGGCAAAGCGGCGTTTAAGGACCTGTGGCTCACAGCCGGGTCCAGCATTCTGTCACAAGGCTCGGAAGCACGCCTTTCGGCGGTTTCTTTTCCTTGCTTTGAGAACGCCCAGCTCCGCTTCTCTTTTCTGAGACAACCCCTCACCCAGTCCCCTTTGAGGAGCTATTAGAGGGAGTGACCCATGCTGATCCATGCTTGAGATAGATCGGCCGGCCGATCAGCAGCAAGCTCGCCTGTCCTACTAGGCTGACCCACTATGGGAGCTAGATGTGGGAGACACATTGAGTGGTCAGAAAGCCAGAGCTTCGCTGTGCGACAGACTTAGCTCTCAGGACATCTAAAGAAACCGCTAGGGCCATTGGCCGGTCCATAGCCGCTCTTGTGTCTACTGCTATATAATGTATATATGTATATGTATATGGTATATACTGAAAGGCACCTTTGTTATAGTTTTTATAGTCCTCTTTGCACAGTACTGTATATTCAGAGTATAGATAGAGTATAGAGTAGATTTACTGGTCGGCGCTATCTTATGTTATGCGTATTGTCCCACACTGTCTTGTGTTGTCTTGTGTTGCCTGTCTGTCTGTACTGTTTTTTGTCTGCACTGTTTGCACTAGGTTGCACTCGATGCATCTTTATGTTATGTGTTGCAGCTCTATGTTGTTTAGTGTAGCGCCAGGGTCCTGGAGGAACATTGTCTCGTTTTTACTGTGTACTGTGTACCACTGTGTATAGTAGAAATGACAATAAAAGCCTCTTGACTTGACTTGACTTGACTTGACTTGGTATCTCCCATGTCACCCTGCCCGAGCAGGCTCTGGTCATGGAACATAGGAAGTTCCTGAGGTTTGCTTTCGTGACCGAAGCTTCCCAAAACTGGGTCCTCCATTTCGTCTTACCCTCTCACCCCGCACCTTCACACTTTGTGGGGCAATCCACTCTGTACGATCAAGGTCATGCGGCGAGCCCCACATGCCTTAGATGTGTGGAGAGATCCCATATTCTTGTCTCGGGGGTCTATACGGACAACACATCAGTGGGTGCCTACATCAACCATCTGGGTCTGCGATCTCGCCTCTTGTACAAGCTAGCACATCAGATACTCCTGTGGGCCTAGGGGAAGCTGCTCTTCTTGAGGGCAGCGTATATCCCAGGCCACTTAAACAAGAGAGCGGATGCCCTCTCGAGACAAGGGCTGAGGGGAATGACGTTTCCACCCTGAGGTGGTGGAGCAAATTGTCTGAGATTTTACAGAGCACAGGTGAACCTGTTTGCATTTGAGAGACATAGCACTGTCCCCTCTGGTTCTCCATGACACCCCCAGCCCCTCTTGGCACAGGCGTGGCCGAGGCTGCACCTGCACGCCTTTCCCCCTGTTGCGCTGCTCCCGGGAGTTCTGGAGCGAGTTCGCCCGGACGGAGTCCGTCTCCTTCTGGTGGCCCCATGGTGGCCAGGCAGGCCATGGTTTGTGGACCTTTTAGCTCTTCTCGAACACCCTCCCTGGGAGATTTTTCTCAGGGGGGATTTTTTCAGGCACAGTATGTCACCCCCACCCGGGGGGCACAGCTTCTAGCCTCCGGTCTCTCCACCGAGGTGGTAGAGACCATCATCCAATCCAGAGCTCCCTCCACAAAGAAGTCGTACGCCGCAAAATTTCGCCTGTTCATGGTTTAGTGCAAACAACACCCCTTGAATCCAGTTAACCCCCCGGTCGGCTCAGTGCTGGAAATCCTTCAAGAACAGTTTGCCAAGGGGTTGGCTCCTTCCACCCTAAAGGTTTATGTGTCCACCATTGCAGCTTATCATGCCCCCCTCGTGGGGCAGTTGCCTCCGGTACGATTTTCAGTGCCTGCGTGGGGCTTTGCCATGATCTCTCAAAAGAGTGGTAAACCTTCAGGCCCTCTGTGGCCCCTTCTTCCCTAGAGTTCACTCCAGGGTATGTTCCCAAGGTACTCTCTGTTGTCCCACGACCTGTTATGCTCCAGGCATTCTTTCTCCCTCCCTTTCAGGCCCCAGACCAGGAGAAGCTAAACGACTGTGTCCATATGTTTACAGAACTGAAGTGTGGAGGAAGTCGGAGCAGCTGTTTGCTATGGCCCTCCCAGGAAAAGTTTCCCTGTGAACAAGCAGACTTTCAGCAGGTTGATTGTGGAAGCGATTTTATTCTCTTATGAGTCCTCTGGTCTCCCGCTCCTTTTGGGGTCAGAGCTCACTCTACTCGGAGTGTGGCAGCCTCTAAGCCTTTGTCCTCTGGAGTTTTTCTCCAAGACATCTGCAACGCTGCGGTCTGGTCCACCCCACTGACCTGTGTCAGATTTATAGCCTTGACCTTATTGCCACTCCTGGCCCCTCAGTCTTTCGACCTAGCTGTGCCCATCCACACTAGGCAGAGATTGGTCAGTCTGGCGTTATTGGACTCTCGCTTCCAAAGCGTTGTTAATGCCACTCAAGTCACTGCATCTCCATGCCACACTGCCTGAATCCTTTCAGCGCGTCCTTCCATTTTAGAAGCTAGTGCCAGTTTCACTCCATGTGCATTTTATAACTTCCAGGTTGTCACATCACCTTTCCATTGGACTGATTACACACCTGATTCAGAGCATGGACAATGCGTAAGCGTTCCCAAAGCGTTGTTGACGAATCGTCTTGTTCCCTCAGGGAACCATGGTTACATACGTAACCTGGAGATGTTCAAAGCTTTGACTAATTGACTGTGTTGTCTTAATTGCTCACTGAAGAGACTGTGCAACAACTGGCAATTTGCTTTTGAGTTGTGAACCTATATATTAAATTAATGTGGGAGAGGTCATCAGTCATATAGAATTCCCATACAAATATGTGTCCTCATGTATAAACTTGGTATGTTTGTGAGTTTTGGCTTGTATTCAGACATCAGGCCTGAAAGTAATGTTTCACAAATAAAGGACCTCTGTTCTGAAATTTGGTTAGTTGCAGGCATGTGAACTTGGAAGAGAGACCAGGATGCTTCCCATCAGAGCCCATTTTAGAGAGAATGTTTAAAAGGTTAGAACAATCATGTAAATGCAGAAGCGGTTAGAACCTTTAGTGTCACTAGGGATTATCTGCACATTTTTACAGTAAAGCATATACTCTTTTATTTATTACCGGAAATTATGTTACATATATGTCAGAAGAAATTAATTCACAAAATTGCCTCTTAGTTTAAATGATTATTCTTATCTTTCAAAAATCTTTGCTGGTATTTGCTGGTAACCAGTTTATATGTTTATCAGTGTATCTACCTATTCTAAGATGGTAAAACTATAATGGCATCTCTGTGAATAGTGGTTTGTGAATGGTATTTGTTGTACTTTGTTAGTCTGCTGTTAATGTGTGTTCTTTATGTTGTTTATTTTAAATGTTTTTTTAATGCTTCTGTTAAGTTTGAAACCTGCAAATGATAAACTGTAAACTGATTTTACACCACATTATTCAAGCAGAATCCACCATAAGTATTTTGTAGTTCATGAAATTCCTTCAAAGGATTAGGCAGCTGCTTAAACATGAACAATTAGGAAGTTCAACCACATGTTGTCCAGGCAGATTTATTTTTATCAGTTATCTAAGTAAAACTGCATCTTTTTTTTATATAATAGCCCTGCTCTGATCGATACTCACCTTTAGGAACACTTAAACTTTCAACCATGCCTTCACTACAACCTGCTGTGTTTACTGGTCTCCCTACCAACATAATTTCCAAATTACTCACAATACTCATAGTAAAACACACTAAAGGTTCTACACATGTTTCACCTCACTCTTTAAGTTACACTGGTTACCCAGCTCCTATTGTATTCAAACCAAAACCCTCCTCCTCACCTACACAGCCTTTCATGACTATACCCCAGGTTACCTGACTGAAGTGTTACTTCCATTTGTCAACTGGCTCTAGTTTAGTAAAAAAACTGAAAAACAAACTAGAGATTAATACATTCCTCTATGGGCAACATGTTTTTTAGAGTTATAGAATTCACTTCCAAAGAGCCTTCTCAAAATCTCAATTTTCTCCTTTAATTTATAACTCAGAACCGGTTTATTGAGTCTGCTTCTTTGGTCATCTAGCCATCACAATTTGGCCCTTGCCAAAATTGCTCAAATTTGATAAAATTTGAAAGGAATGAATGTAATGGCATTAAAAAAAATGCAACATAATATATTTTTTAAATAAACATAAAATACAGCATTTTAGCTTATCTGACTTGACTAATTCAACCAATCTTCTGTGAAGCTGAACTAACAGGTTTCAACTTTATATTTGCATCATTTTATATGTTGTTTTAGCTGCCTATTGTTGGCCCAGAATATATTACCTTTTGTCTTGCTTCCTTAAACTGGGAAACTGGAAAGAAGTCAATTATTGTACAATTACTCATGAGAATAACATTAAAACAAGCTTCTGTGATTGATGAAGACCGTTTCTGTTGTTTGGCATTTGAAACAGTAGCAGAGGGATGATAAATTTTATTTTAATTAATAGTTTTTGCCTTTGTTTTCTTTTGCTATTTAAATTGAACCTATTAATGTGGTCTGCTGATAAATAAAGCTCTTCTTTGTAGAGAAATTAATATAACTATATTAATGAGAGTGTGATACCAAGTTTTGGAGTTTATTAACAGAAGATAAATAATTTTAATTATTTATAAAATTGTTTATAAATTTTTCACAAACCTTTTATATTCACATGTAGACTACAATGTCTATTAAAAGTTGCTTTTAATATTTCAACTAATATATGTCAAAATGTGTTGAAGAGGTGCCCAATTTTTTTTTCTATGAATGGCCAGAAATTGGTCTTGATTGAAGGCCGTTGGCTGAAATAAATGTTGCATTATACCAAGCTGTTTTATAATACAACATTGGTGCCGTCGTTCCTCTTATTTATAATTCATACCATTTATAAATAAATAAATAAATAGAAACCATAATCTTCTTAACTAATGCAGTTTTATTTTCTAATGTAGTTTTTTAGTACAGTGAAACATAGTACAATGAAAACATATAAACAATCCCATTTATTATACAGTAGAGTTCATTGCCGAATTCAGCTTATTGAAGCTATTAGCAATACAGCCACATGTTTGTAAAATTAATGACCTCTAAGAAGATACATGAAGCTGGTCTTCACTTATATTCTCTATTGTTAATTTACATATATTTTTATGCCATATATATTAAATTAGAAATGAATAGTCTCATTTCTTTCATTTCTCATTTCTCAGTCTATGCCAGTGGCAATTTATTCCTTTTTTCCCCTTACCTATGGGCCCTAGTTTGGGCATTTTTGATGTAGAGGCTGCCAGTAAAACACACACACACACACACACACACACACACACACAAATCTATTGAAACCAAAGAAAGAATTGAAGAGCGGGTACATAACATCAGCATTGGGAATTTGAACCTTTGCCAGTTTTCCGTTGCTTTGTTATAAAGATGCAGGTGGTCATTTCATTTAAACATCGAGGTCAGGCTTTATTGTGCTTTCATAATGTCTCAGGATACAGCTGCATAGACACAGACAGAAGTCAGACCCTAATACTAGCATTTCACCATAGCACTTACCTACAGTAAAAGCTCGGTAGAGATGTTGAAACCTTTGAATTTGGAGCATGTGAAAGAGATGAGAGTGCCAGATTGTACAATTGTACAATTCACACAAAGCCACTGTCATGAAAAAAAGTTGTTCAGCAGTAATGAATTTTACAAAAACACCAGAGAGGTGACTTTGTGTATGTTTTGTAATTATCCCTGTACAACGGCAACAGAAACAACTCATTCACCACATTCATTAGTGGAAATTGCAAGGCTTTGCCTATTGTTTTTATTATGACTCAAACCAAATGTTATAATCTACTAACAAATATTTATTTTGGATTAGTCCCAGAACAGAAAATTTTTGAATTTTTTATGCCTGTGTCATTGAGTGGTTGAATTTTGTAAGTAACTTTTAGTTTCTATGAGTGATATGATTCTCTGGAATCTCTCAAGATGCCAGAATACAAAAAAACACAAGGTCTTAAATTTAATTGTAAATGCCAGTTCATGTATGGATATCTATACATTTATCAAACTATAATTTCAAAAGCATATACAGGAATATAATTACCCATACCACTAATGCATGTATGTCTTTTATAAAGCAGAAAATGGGATTCAATTTGAAAAATGTGTCTTCAGTAACAGAGAGAATAAATAAAGAGAGATGATGAGAGAAGAAACTACAGTAAGCAATTTAAAATATAGATAAAGATAGATCCTTATTGTGTAAAGAACTGTAGTTTTAACTGTAAAAGGAAGAAAATACACCCACACACAATCTTTTGCAAATGTCAAATAATTAGTTTCAATTACTTTTTATAGTCTTAACCTGTTACATAGAGTACTCAAGCTTTGGCAGTAGTCATCAATATTTAACAGCTGCTGTTGTTATGATTTTTTTTTACTGCTAATGTGGCTTTACCCGCTTGCACGCAAGGGCTTGGCTGTGTGCCAATAGTCTGTCAGGGACACCAGGAGATTGACAGAAGGCTTGTTCGCGTGACAACAGTACTTCGGTCAGCCAACTCCAGTCTCTAAAAACAGCACCTAGCTGTGTCTATGTCTCTCTGCTATAATCTACTCAGCCTCTTTGAAAGAAGGAGGGTTTTTAGCAAGAGACATTTCTTTAAATGAGTTGGCTTACAGCATGAAAACCGTCTCTGTTCCTCTGAGACATAGGCCTACTCAAATATAATGTAGTGTAGCTACAAATAGAAAGGAAGTGCATGCAAAAGAGCATGTAAATTGTCAGAACTGTTTAATAGGTTATTAACTGTTTCATCTTGCATACATTGCAAAATTCATACACAACACATAGCTAGACTTGCATGACTCTTATTAAATTAGAGGTTCTCCAAAACTATTAAAGCAAAAAGTGATCTATAACTGCTCAAATGCAGTGTAGATAAGCATTTTCGTTTATTTTTAATGAGGACAGAGGTGTGTCTTACAAATGTAATAGAAACTACTGTATATAATTATAGAAAGTTTAAAAATAGCCACAACACACAGTTGACTCATGCAAACTTTATTAAGCCAACAAACTTAATTATGTACACACATCATTATGTACAAAGTAATGATCATGGAAAAAAATCTTAGCCATAAACCTTCTACTTGAAGATAATGACTGCATACTATAAAGTCACTTTGCCCAAGTACTCACTTAATTCCTAAACACATAATAAGCTCATCATACTTTTGAATTCAATCATATGCCACATTTTAGCATAATACACTTAACAACCAGGTAATCACTCTGGAGCTTTTCATTTTTTTTTTTCATACATTTAATATTTTATATTATCATATTTTTATTTATACCATAATTTTGTATATACTTTTAAACATTATGTTCACATCTTCATCATCTGATTCATGTGGTAAGTTGCATGAACAGCTTAGTCCAGGAATGGTTCCAGAGTCTTTGTCTGAAATATGAAGAATATTTTCCCAGTAGCAAACCTCAAATCTATTGTACAGTGCTGTCAGGTATACTTTTTATGTAACACAACAAAGGACCTTAAAGTTTAATTTGTTTCTCAACTGCGTACACACTAATAGTTAATGGTTTCTCATAACTATTAATAATCTTCATGTGTTTAAATTTGTGCTACAGATGGACTGCACTATTTAAGCAGAATTTTACACACAAATCACTACACTAAATGGTTTGCATGCAAATTAGAGCTATTAAAATGACAACACGTCTGTTCAAAAATGCTCCAAAACGATAACAGAAGACAACAAAGAATGTGAGGAGGAAGAGGAAGAGACAGGGACAGGGACAGAATCTTTATGAAATGAAATTTGGACGATTTTGAGTAATCATATCATTGGCCTTGGGTTTAGCTGAGCAAATTTGAACTGCATCTTCTATAGTCCACAAATTAAGCAAAACTTGCAATCTTCTGCTTACATGACAGTATATTGTTAGTACAGTACATTACTGTACACCACACAAACAATAGTGCTTCACTTTGTTGTCATTTAAGCACTATACAGTAACTCACTGTTTATATTCTATGTACTGTACTGTGATACTGTAGTTCAGTGTACTACATGTAAGAACACCAATGACTGTACATTTTTACTTGAGTTGAATATACAGTCCCTGACAAAAGTCTTGTCGCTTATCTATTTTGTAGAAACACCTGCTATTAACCTGACTTTTAATTAATCAATTGGTGTTAGAAATAGCTCATATGATAAGCTAAAACCCTCCCAAATGATGTTTAATGCACTGAAATAAATTAATTTCACTGAAAAAAGATTTATCATTTAATCAAGACAGAAAGGTCAAATTTTGGCAAGACAAAAGTTTTGTCGCCAATACAGAAATTGAACAAATTTACAGCAAATACAAAAATATGTCAGCAAATTAAGTAGTGGTGCTGTGAGATCCAAATTTAATATCTTGTATGACTTCCATGAGCTTGAAGGACTGCATCCATGCGGTTTGGCAAAGTTTCATACAATTTATTGATGAAGTCATCAGGAATAGCAAAGAAAGCAGTCTTGCATGCCTCCCAGAGTTCGTCAATATTCTCCATGCTTCCTCTTTCATCCTACCCCACATATGCTCAATGATGTTCATGTCTGGTGACTGGGCTGGCCAATCCTGGAGCATCTTGATCTTCTTCACCTTGAGGAACTTTGATGTGGAGATGGAAGTATGCGATGGAGCACCATCCTGCTGCAGAATTTGGCCTCTTTTATGGTTGGGAATAAGAGGTAGCTAAGATTTCTTGGTATTTTAGACTATTGATGTTGCCTTCCACCCTGCAGATCTCTCGCACAACCCCATACTGGATGTAACCCCAGACCATGATTTTTAAGCCACCAAACATCACTTTTCTGGGTGAGTCTCGGATCCATGCGGGCTCCAGTAGGTCACCTGCAATATTTCCGACGACTGTGGTGTAATTCAACAGAAGATTCATCTGAAAAATCCACCTTCTGCCACTTTTCCAGCGTCCATCCTTTTAGCAGGCTGTGGGCCTTGGCAAATGCCACACGGTTTTTCAATTGTCTTTTGTTTAGTGCTGGCTTCTGGGCACTGATTCGACCATGGAGGCCATTTCGAGACAGAATCTGACAAACTGTTCTGGTTGACACAGGGACTTCAGGTGACCAGGTCTCGTGGAGCTCTGCTGCAGTGGAAAATGGGCTGGCCTTGGATTTTCGAGCCAACAAACGGTCCTCTCGAGCAGTTGTCTTGCGGGGTCTGCCTGACCTGGGCTTGTCAAAAACGTCTCCAGTCTCTTCAAATCTTCTTTTTTATCCTCTGTACTTGACACTGAGACACATTGAAGGTGTCTGCCACATCAGCAGTGAATCTGGTCTTCAGCCTCTTGATAATCAAAACTTTAGTCTCAGGGTGAATCTTAGGCATGTTTGCAGAGGTCTAGTTGCAGTTGATGTGAAGGTCTAGTGTACTGGGTTTTTTTTTTATACACACCTGAGACCTAATTGATCCATTATTAGTCACAGGTGAAGCTCATATGACAAGGCGACAACACTTATGTCTTTGCAAAAATTGACTCAATGGGCTTTACCAAGCTGTGAATATTAGAATACTTTTTGACAGTTTCATTTTGCACTGAAACATTATTACAAACGCTGTTGGGATTAAAATGAGCCATTACTTGTAAAAAAAATCTTGATTAGAAATATATTTCAGGGGCACTTCAGGTCAATTTGGACACAAGCGACAAGACTTTTGTCAGGGACTGTACAGTACTTATTTTACCCCATGAACTTTTTGTCCTATATGACGTATACGTTTATTAAGAATGAAATCCCAGTTATATAACAGTGCATATCATTTTTTGCACATTTCAGCAGAAACTGTAATGACTAATAAACAGTGAACCCTGACTGTAAACATGGTCATGGTGATTATCATTATTTACCATTGAAAAAAATCAGAGCAGAGTCATAGATCATTTTCTCCATTGGGATGGCAAACATCTTGTGTGATGTAGGTGTAGCCATGTGAATATACCAATATACTGTACAGACCAAAGTAAAATGTGTCTGATTGTTGTTGATGTTATACTTTGATGGATTTTACAGTTATTTGTTTGGGCATTTTTTCTGCATTTGACAGTACTTCTAACTTGCATAACTTAGTATCTGCGTACGTTCACATAGTATTTTGAAGGCTGTAGTATAATGTTGTTCAATGGATATTCTATTATTTATGTTAGCAGATTATTCCTGATTTACTGTATTAACTGGTTTTTGAATTAGTGTAGTCATCTCTATTTATCCTGATTCTGTGCATTACAAATGTGTTTGTGTGTGTGTGTTTTACTTGTTTGTGTATCATCTGAGTGAAATGTTTAGTTTAACTCGAAGTGTGACTGATTTTGTTTTTGGTGGTTACTTTGAGAGGTTTTAAGATCTATCTAGCAAACTAACCCTGTCTGTTGTTTCCTTCACTCCCTGTTGAATCAGAGGAATGTCTTAAATACCCAGCAGTATTTCCATTGCCTGCAAAACACACATTATGTGTTGCTATCGGTATTAAGTGGCAATGTGGGCAAAGTCTGGTTTGTGGTAGTAGTGTATCTTCTGATGCTAAAAAGTGGCAGAACAATCAATGCACAATCTTACCCGGAAATTACAGTAGATTGGGAAACTTGGCGAAGTTAAATAATCCACAAGCATTTTGCAATGTATTAACATACTAATGGTATTAAAATGTTTGGGTCAAATAACAGGCCATATATTTGTTTCAGCAGCCGAGATAAAAAAAAAGAGTAAAATTTTAAAATTACTGTCATGGAAGGTTAACATTAGTGCACTCAGATGGTGCAGATTTAACAATAACATGATTGGATTTACTAAAAGAAACAAAGGATTTACATTTACATTTATGACATTTTGCAGAAATGTACTAGTTAAAATCCCCTATCCTTATTCAGAGCAACTTACAAAAGTGAATTTATTTCCACTCTGCCACAAGACACGGAATATAATAGTGGAGAGATTTTGTAGGGAATTTACATTGGTTCATGGTTATAAACATGAAATGTCATCTTTGCTACTCAGGAAGGAAATGAGCAAATGGTTCAGAATGAAACCACAATGCTGGCCCAGAATAAAATGTGTAGAGTCATAAAGAAGAATGAAGTGTGAAACTCATATTTATAGTACATTTTTGTATGGGCACCTTCACTATCTTCATCCATCCACTTACTTGTTTAAAAAAAAAAAAAAGATTCTGTAACACCACAGTGTACAACACGTAGCAGCTTAGTAAGCTGTGTCAAAACTATGAATGCTAGTGATTCGCATGTGGCACCATTTAGGAGTTTAAGTGAATTTATCAATACCCAGTCACAGTCACATTTATCACAAACTACCTTTACTTTTAACAGCAGTAAATCAAGTCTTTCTTTTTTGTTGCACTTTTGTTAATTTTGCTGATTTGAAAAGACAACAAAATTGATATAAGTTTGTAACTAAAGAACATAAGTTCATTTATAAGTATTGAGCATTAATGATCATTTTGGTCTATATTTTCTCTATAGCCAGTCAAGAGAAGCAGATGATGAAGCACCTCAGTCCTTCATCCAGTAACGACATCACGGGTGAAGCTATGCCTTGTGTCTCTGAGAGTGGGCTACTCCTGGAGGTGTGTCTGTTTCCTGTGTCCATCTTCCTATAACCTAGTTATTTAAACATGTTTATTGATAATCTTACTTAATTGAATGTATTTCCTCATACTTCTTACTGTATTTGATATTTTACAACATGTACAAACCCAATTCAAAAAATGTTGTGACACTGGGTGAAATGTCAATAAAAACAGAATGCATTGATTTGCAAATCTCATAAACCTATATTTTATTTGAAATAAATAAAAACAATAAATAATAATTTTGAATTTGATGGCTGCGTCATGTCTCAAAAAGTTGGGACAGGGGCAACAGGCTGGAAAAGTAAGAATTGGCAACAGGTCAGTAACATGACTGGGTATAAAAAGACTTAGATCTTAGAGAGGCACGGTCTCTCTCAAGTATAGATAGGCAGACGTTCACCAATCTGTAAAGAATTACATCTAAAAATTGTGGAACAATTTCAGAATAATGTTCCTCAACATTAGATTGTGAAGACGTTTAATATATTATCATCTACAGTATGTAATTTCATCAAATGATTCTGAGAATCTGGAAAAAATCTATCTGTGCTCTCAAGCAGCACTGCATTAAAAACAAGCATGATTCCACTGCATGGGCTAAGAAACACCTACATAAGTAATTGTCTGTAAACACAGTTGCCATGTCATCCACAAATACATATTAAAGCTCTTATCCACAAATTATGCTGTCTTCTCTTGACCAAAACTCGTTTAATATAGACTAAAACAAAGTAGAAAACTGTAAACATTTTTAATTCTTTTTTAAACCATCTTTAGTCTTCTGGACTAAAGAGGAGATGAGCCATTTGGCTTATCATTAGTGCTTAGTTCAAAAGCCTGCCTCTCTGATGGTATGGATAAGCACCATCAATTCTAAATGGAATATACAGGTTTTAGAGCAACAAATGCTTCCATCCAGACATCTTTTTCAGGAAAGGCCTTGCATATTTCAGAAAGCCAATGTTAAATGCATACTGCATCTATTACAACAGCATGGCTTCATAGTAGAAGAGTCCAGGTGCTGAAATGGCCTGCCTGCAGTCCAGACCTTTCATTTATTAGAAACATTTGGTGCATCATGAAAGGGAAAATGCAACAAAGAACACCCACAGCTACTGAGCTGCTATTCCAACTTTTTTGAGACATGTTGCAGTCATCAAATTCAAAATTACTTTATATATTCCTTAAAAAGGTACAAACCTGATTCCAAAAAGGTTGGGACACTGTACAAATTGTGAATAAAAACCGAATGCAATGATGTGGAAGTTTCAAATTTCATTATTTTATTCAGAATACAACATAGATGACATCAAATGTTTAAACTGAGAAAATGTATCATTTTAAGGGAGAAATAAGTTGATTTAAAATTTCATGGCATCAACACATCTCAAAAAAGTTGGGACAAGGCAATGTTTACCACTGTGTGGCATCCCCTCTTCTTTTTATAACAGTCTGCAAACGTCTGGGGACTGAGGAGACAAGTTGCTCAAGTTTAGGAATAGAAATGTTGTCCCATTCTTGTCTAATACAGGCTTCTAGTTGCTCAACTGTCTTAGGTATTCTTTGTCGCATCTTCCTCTTTATGATGCGCCAAATGTTTTCTATGGGTGAAAGATCTGGACTGAAGGCTGGCCATTTCAGTACCCGGATCCTTCTTCTACACAGCCATAATGCTGTAATTTATGCAGTATGTGGTCTGGCATTGTCATGTTGGAAAATGCAAGGTCTTCCCTGAAAAAGACGACGTCTGGATGGGAGCATATGTTGTTCTAGAACTTGGCTATACCTTTCAGCATTGATTGTGCCTTTCCAGATGTGTAAGCTGACAATGCCACACGCACTCATGCAACCCCATACCATCAGAGATGCAGGCTTCTGAACTGAGCGCTGATAGCAACTTAAGTTGTCCTTATCCTCTTTAGTTCGGATGACATGGCGTCCCAGTTTTCCAAAAAGAACTTAAAATTTTGTATGACCACACAACATTTTTCCTCTTTGCCACAGTCCATTTTAAATGAGCCTTGGCCCAGAGAAAACGTCTGGGCTTCTGGATCATGTTTAGATATGGCTTCATTTTTGACCTATAGAGTTTTAGCCGGCAACGGCGAATGGCACGGTGGATTGTGTTCACCGACAATGTTTTCTGGAAGTATTCCTGAGCCCATGTTGTGATTTCCATTACAGTAGCGTTCCTGTATGTGATGCAGTGCCGTCTAAGGGCCCGAAGATCACGGGCATCCAGTATGGTTTTCCGGCCTTGACCCTTACGCACAGATTGTTCCAGATTCTCTGAATCTTTGGATGATATTATGCACTGTAGATGATGATAACTTGAAACTCTTTGCAATTTTTCTCTGAGAACCTCCTATCTGATATTGCTCCACTATTTTTCGCCGCAGCATTGGGGGAATTGGTGATCCTCTGCCCATCTTGACTTCTGAGAGACACTGCCATTCTGACAGGCTATTTTTATACCCAATCATGTTGCCAATTTACCTAATAAGTTGCAAATTGGTCCTCCAGCTGTTCCTTATATGTACATTTAACTTTCCCGGCTTCTTATTGCTACCTGTCCCAACTTTTTTAGAATGTGTAGCTCTCATGAATTCCAAAATGAGCCAATATTTGGCATGACATTTGAAAATGTCTCACTTTCAACATTTGATATATCTATATTCTATTGTGAATAAAATATAAGTTTATGAGATTTGTAAATTATTGCATTCCTTTTTTATTCACAATTTGTACAGTGTCCCAACATTTTTGGAATCAGGTTCGTACATTCCCTCAGTTTAAACAAATGAAACATGGGTTAATAAGATTTACAAATTTTACTATTTTTGGAATTGGGGTTGTATAAACCATAAATGTTATTTGAAGACAGTATTTCTCATGCCTTTTGATATTCATCTTCTTCATGATGAATGGGAAGGTTTGGCTAACAATTCATGTGTAGCATCCAGCGTAAATTAAAGTTTTTTTTTTCTCCCTCAAACAAAACCTTACAACGACACTCAAATGTTACTGCTCCCAGACCTGGTGATATTTAATCCTGAACAAACTTTCTTTTGTTGTAGTACAGTATAATATGATTGTTGTAGGCCTTCTGGGAGTCAAGATTGCTTAGCCTCCCAAAAACCATTTCAGCAAGTTCCCTCACCCTTTTGCTTGGATGACTTTGAAATGCTTGTAAAGCTTAACACTGCCTTGTTGAAGTCTCACCGATAATATGAAATGGAAAGCTAGAGGTCAGATTAAATGTTGAAAGAGATTAATAGTTTTCCCAGCTTTGGTATCACCCACTTAAAAAAATAATACCTTAAAATCACATTAAAAAAAAATAAAACTATGTAATAGAAACTGTGTAGTGGAATCAAAAATAGATATTGTTTACTAAACCTAATTAAAGTCCAGTGGGGTTAAATTCCCCTTTAGGACAAACTTATAAATTCTCACTTTTCTTTCCTAATCACTGAGCCAATGGCGTTCAAATGATCAGTCAAGTCAAGTCAAAAAGCTTTTTATGTCATTTCCACCATATATAGCTGTGTACACAGTGAAATTGGACAACATTTCTCCAGAACCCTGGTGCAAACAGGGCAGACAACACAAGACAGTGTGGGACAGATACACAAAACACAAAATAGCCCCGACCAGTAAATCTACTGTATAATATCTTATACAGTACAATGTGCAAAAGAGAGAACTGTATACAAGTAAGCGTATTTGTAAACATAACCACAATGTTGTGCAAAAACAGCAGTAGCAGCAGTCAAGAGATGCAAAACAACATGTAAACAGTATAATATGATATAATATAATATTGTATGAAGTCAACAACCATCTCTTTGGTTTTGTGAACGTTCAGAGACAGGTTGTTGGCTCTACACCAGGTTGTTAACTGTTTCACCTTCTGTCTATATGCTGACTTGTCGTTCTTGCTGATGTCATCAGTGAACTTGATGATGTGATTCGAGCTGTGCATTGCTACACATTTGTGAGGAGATGCTGCTCTCGATCTGAGGTCTCCCAGTCAGGAAGTCCAGGATCCAGTTGCAGAGGGAAGTGTTCAGGCCCAGTAGGCTCAGCTTTTCAATAAGGTGCTGAGGGATGATTGTGTTGAATGCTGAAATGAGGTCTATGAACAGCATTCGTATGCAAGTGTCCTTATGTAAGTGGCACGTTGGAACAACGGTGCTGCTCAGGTAGATGTTGAAGATGTCAGTAAAGACATCCACTAGCTGTTCTGCACATTCCCTGAGCACTCTGGCAGGAATGTTGTCTGGTCCAGCAGACTTCTGTGGGTTAACTCTGCATAGACTTTTTCGATCCCCACTTCAGCCATGGATAAACAAAGCACCTGGTCACTGGGTCATGTTGTTCTGCACCTCAAACTGGGCATAGAAGTCATTCAGCGCATCGGGGAGGGAGGTCACAAGCAGGTGAAGTTGTCTTGTAATTCGTTATCGCCTGGATGCCCTGACACATGTGCCATGTGTTTCCGCCGTACTGGAAGTGGCGGTGGACTCTCTTGGCGTGTGCACGCTTTGCCTCTCTAATGGCTCGGGACAGTGTGGCCCTTGCTATTCTTAAGGCCATCCTGTACCCTGCTCTGAAGGCTGAGTCACAAGATTTTAGCAGCGCACACACTTTTGCGGTCATCCACAGCTTCTGGTTGGAGCGTGTGGTGATGGTCTTGGAGATGGTCACATTGTCAACGCACCTGCTAATGTAGCTGGTCACTGATGATGTGTAATCCTCCAAGTTGATGGAATCGCGTTTGGTTGCAACCTCCCTAATCATGTCCCAGTCAGTGCACTCAAAACAGTCCTAAAGAGCAGAGGTGGCTCCTGCTGGCCAGGTTTTCACCTGTTTCAGAACCGGTTTAGAGCGTCTGACATGCTGTATGTATGCTGGAGTTAGCATAACAAGATGTGGTCTGAGTAGCTGAGGTGGGTGGCGGGGCTCCGCACAATACGTGCCAGGGATGATCCAGCATGTTTCAGCCCTCTTGTTGCAAAGTCCACATGCTGATGGAGTTTAGGGAACACAGTCCTGAGATTCACATGGTTGAAATCTTTGGCAAAAATAAACAGTCCGTCAGGTGAGCATTCTGCAGGTCGCTGATAACCCCATAGAGTTCACACAGTGCAGAGTAAAGAGTTAGCATTAGCGTTGGGGGAATGTACACTCCGACAATGGAAGCAGTGGTGAATTCCCATGGAAAAATAAAATGGCCTGCATCTTACAGTCACAAACTCCACTAGCAATGAGCAATTGCTGGAGACAAGCAAAGAGTTCTTGCACCATTCTGTGTTGATATAAACACACATGCCACCACCACAAGTCTTACCGCACAGAGTTGCATTTCTGTCGGCACGAAATGCGGCTAGCCCATCTAGCTGAATGGCGGCGTCCGGAACTCTGTCGTTGAGCCACGTTTCCGTTAAAACAAAGACTTAGCAGTCTCTAAACTCTCACTGGAGTCGGATGGAGTCCAATTTATTGTCCAGGGAGCAGATGTTTGAAAGTAGAATGGGTTAGCCTTTCCTCGAGCAGCGCTTCCGACATTCCCTCTGCCGGCCACCTGCATCAGTGAGGGCTGGGAGACAAGTTTTTGTAGCCGAGGTCACGAAGGTTATTAAGTACCTCATTATGCAGATTTGTTGTTGCATGACTTCTGTACCGTAATAGTGCCTGGTGGTCATATACATGAACGCAGCTGTCTCTGGTGTCCTTGCACTTGGAAAAGTCGGGCTAAAGACGCGAAAAGCACCATTTTGGATAAGGAGAGGCCGCTACTGCCTCCATAAAAAAATAAACTTAAGATTCGTGTATCTTTAAATGTCAAATGTGTGTCTTAATCTGGCAGGTACTAAAGAAACACAATACATTCACATGGAATGAGCCAAAGTCTCTGAATGCACACAATGATAATGTAATGCGTACACCCCAATAAGATGATCAAAACAGACAGAATTATTAGACTTTTGTCTTCAGAGTTTCTGGTTTTCAGCACACTGCTGACCTGCTTTGTCTCATATTAAAGTGGAAGTGACAGGGCTTGGCCCACAACACACTTCAACTCACGCAATAATCATCTCCCAGTAGAAACAAATGCTGGTAACAGATGATAATACTCAGAGCCCAAGTTCCACTGTCTGCTACATTATCTACTGTACTTTTAATTAACTCATGTACTTGTAATTATTAGGACATTTTAGATTTCTAAAAATACAAGCTGTTCCTGCATGGGATATGAGCCTGGTGGTATCTAGCTTGTGCTTTTCAGGAGCCCTCTTGCATATTGTACAGACTTAAGATTACATTATTTTCATGGATTACTGCACTTTTATATTCAGAAGACACTATCAAGTTTAAATAGCTGATTTTTATTATGTTTACAACAAATGGCCTTTTTTCAGAACGACGTACAGGAGTGCTTTAGAGTCTCTATCTAAAGCATGTGCTCATTCTACTTTACTAGGACACGGACTAAGTGCCAAATTCTGTAAAGCTGCTTTGAGACAATATCCGTTGTGAAAAGCACTATAGAAATAAACTTGACTTGACTTGAGTAAGAATATCATTGGAAAATTTGTGAACACCAGCTGTTTTTTATGTTTACAATTTATTAAAATAATAATAATTAAAAAGAGAGTGAGACAACAAAACCAATAAATAAAGGCAAAAAAAATTAATTATTTAATTATGACAAAATATGTGTCACAATTGGAGTGCTGTCTGTTCACTTTATTATAAACACTTTATTAAGTACACTTACTCAATCATGTCATGTCAAATCGGCCGGGTTTCAGCAGCATCAGTACAGTACTGAACTCCATGCTGATATGTTTTAACAAATTCAGGTAATGTTCAATCAACCATCAGAATGAGGACAAATGTGATCTTAATCATTTTGACGGTGGCCTGATTCTTGGTGCCTGATGGGCTGGTTTAAATATATTTATTTATCTGCTGATTCCCTGGGATTTACACACAGCATACTTTACTCAGACTATCTAATGTTTCACACATTTATTTGAATGGATTGGTGATGTTTATGAAGGCCTTTACGGAAGAAATGTCTCACTAGCGTTTAAGTGAGTCTTTTACATTAATTGTAGTGTAAATGGACCCAATATATAGTATCCTTTTATATACATTTATGTGCATTATAACACAAATTAGGATAGCACTAATGCTGCTTAGAGTTTATTGAAGGCTTTGGCATTTATTAACCAAAACAGATGATGACCAATCCTGACTTCTTATCCTCAGTTCACTAGCAACATTTTTAGTTACGATCCTACAATAACGTTTAAATTACAAATTTCAAACATACATGCTGAAAAGTAGTGTAAAATATTTATTTGTTTTGCTCTTATTCAGTCCTTAACAGGCTTTGCTCTTATTGTGAGCAGTGATGGAATGGTCTTCTATGCTTCTTCTACTATAATGGAGTATCTGGGATTTCATCAAGTAAGTTTATTATTTGATCTACGTTTCACTTATGAGTCTCACTTCTAAACTAATATAAACCAAATAAATCAAAGCTCTGATTGCAGAACTTAATTTTATTAATTTTTTGAAAATTAAATGTACATTATTTTAGATGGTGTTTTAGCTGTCACATTTCCTGTGGGTTGGTATTATCTTAATGTTGATTTAGTGAGGCAGAGAAAAACAAACTAAATTATTAGGTATAGATTAGTGGTCTGTATATATGGTATGGTCTAAATATACTGTACGTATATGGAAAACTTGTGATATACAAATATATACAATATGAACATATTAATCAAACCAACATTTAATTAAATTTTTATTTTATTTCATTTATATAAATGTATGTAACATATTGTTACATACAACATAAATGTATAAAGCATAATGCGGTTATGCCATTATATGACTATATTTCATTGTGTTTACATTATGGATAAATCACAATTAGCATCAAAATGATTCTTCCTTCTTAACAGTTTAGTGTCAATCTAATTCTATTATCTTTTGTCTCTTTCTGTCTTTCCTTTTCAATTTATAGACTGATGTGATGCACCAGAACTTCTTTGACTACATTCACATAGATGATAGGCAGGAGTTCAGGCAACAGCTCCATTGGTGCATGAAACCCTCTGATACTTCTGATCAGGATTTAGCCAAAGGAAATGGTATGACATAACAAATTAGTTCGAAAGTAACCTAAAGTAATTTTTGCAATTTAATTGTACTATTTTGTATTTTAAGCACAGTGTCATTATTGGTCTATTTGGAGTCCCCTCCATAAGTATTGGAATGGCAAGGGCAACATTTTTATTGTTTTGCTATGGTCAGACATTTGGGTTTAAGATTAAACCAAGCATATGAAATGATGTATGAAACTACTTTGAAGACAGAACATTTGTCATAACCAATCCATTTTTTTAAGAGCTGGGTTTTGCCTGTGAAGACTGCATTTGTTAAAAGGATGAAACAACATGAAGGACAATTGCACAAGCGTTGGGTATAGACATGATTTTGTAAGAAGAAATATAGAGGCCTACTATAAGACATAAATCACACATTATCAGTAAGATTAGTGAGGGCAGACTGGGGGCCACAAAGAAATACAGAGATGAGACTCAAAAGTCCTGGTAACAAGAATAAGCTCTACCAAAGAGACGAGCCAGTGTGGATAAAGAAAGGACTTGCTAATCAGACAAGCAGGGTGGATATAGTGTCATGGCTTTGGCATGCATGAGTGCTTCTGGAATGGGCTCACTAATCTTGATGATGTAAATTATGATGGTATCAGCAGAATAGGTTCAGCCACCACAAAAGAACAGTGCAGCAGTATGATGCAGTTATTGTGAAATAAATATCAAAGAATAAAATCTACAATTCTAATTTAATTTCATATACATCCTTTTATTTCAAAACTCAAAAGTCATTAATTAAAAAAAAAAAAATTCCTTGCTGTTTCAATACTTTCAGGGGGGGAAAAATCTATATAATTAAAAAAAGAAAACCTGAGCCTGAGAAGAATTAATTAGTCAAGTGTGTGTTTCACAGGTGAAGATTTTGTGGTTAGCAGGTTATTCCAATCCCAGAATGCAGTTTGTGTTCCTCCAGAGTTTTCTTCCTTTCTTAATCGATGTTTCGTTGCGAGAGTGCGCTGTCTGCTGGACAGCACCTCAGGATTTCTTGTAAGTGATGCTCTAAGCCCTAAGAGTTTTTCATGCAAGTCTTGATTTAATTTAGAACATAAATAGTTGTGTTTGATGTATTCTGTTCAAGGTTCAGGAGTTACTTAATCTCTCAATTTATCATAAATAGAATCTGTAAACTATATAACTCAGAGAATGGTTCACACATTTACAGCATTTGGCAGACACTCTTATTCAGAGAAACATAATTATCTGAGCAGTTTTCAGATCAAAGGCCTTGTTCAAGGGCCCAACAGTGGCAGTTTAATGGTGCTGGGATTTGAACACAAAATCTTCGGATCAGAAGTCCTAACCATTGAGCTACAACTTATTATTTAGTCGTCATTTAAATCCTTAGAGAAAAGAAAATCATTTATTTTAATTGAAACCCTTATTATACAAACTTAAAGAAATAATCTGGCAGCATTTATAGTGTAATTTGCTAATTATGATGGCTTTTTAGTGACCTATGAATGAGTTAATATGAATATGAATTAAAACAACATGGGTTGCTCAAAATTGACGTTTCTGAAGTTGTTCTTGTTCTCTGAAGAAAAACATTGACTTACATGTTTACATTTTTTTGTTGTTGTTGTTTTTTAAGACCTTGCAATTCCAGGGACATCTAAAATTCTTGTATGGACAAAAGAAGAAGATGGCATCTGGCACTTCTTTACCCCCACAGCTGGCTTTGTTCTGTGTGGCCATGCCTCTGCTCTTGTCCTCCATCACAGAAATGAAGATGAAAAACACAACAATTAGGGGCAAGAACAAAATCTCAGGCGGTAACATGATTACTGATCATAGGTATGCCTTAACTGTCTCATCTTAAATTATTGCATAATTTACAGCATTGCTATGGTACACAGGTGTTCTCTTACTAAACAATGTGCCTTATAATGTACATGAATCTCTATTTTAAAATGCTTAAAACTTTCTCACCTACAGTGACAGAGAAGAGCACTCCAGAAGGCACTCAGTGATAAATGAGGGCAAAGAAACGCTCTTTATGAATTCTTCCACTCCTGTAGCTACCTTACTCCAAACACCATGGGCACCATTTTCCAAAGCAAATGCCAAATTAAAGAACGAGGATTACAATAGTAATAGTATAGAGCCTCTGAACGTCTGCAAGGACTCTTTAGGTGGCCAGAAAGTCCCTGACTTAGAGACACCATTGACTCCCAGAAGCTCTTATGGTCCCATCTTTAGTGGTCATGGAGTCAACTTTTTACATGGTGGTAGAGTAAGCAAGAATAGTCACTATGGAAAGCCCTACAAAATATCCCCAGTGTATCCCAACAGCACAACAGAGCATTATATTCCAAAAATCTATGCCAGTCGTCCATCCCAAGAAGTCGTGGACGATAATTATATGGACAGCAACAAAAGTGAAAATCCCTATTATGAAGGCCAAAGACAAGTCTATGATGCACATCTGATAGCTGAGTTACCAATCAAAGTAGAGCATGACTCTGATGCTGAAAACGAACATGACTTTTATGAACAGGCTTGGACAGATCAAGCGCATAGTAACAGCTTTTATGATGGCCTACAAATGAAAGCAGAAGATAGTTATTATGAACAGTACATGCCTTGCCAAAAAAGCACACGAAGTAATGGACAACTGTACAGCAGCCAGCACCCAAATGCCTTAGGAGCAACTGCACAGCCTCTGAAGAGTGTCCTTGATAAAGATCCAGAATATCTCCGTCCCCAGAGGCTGGGACACTTACACCCACTCTGTAGCAGCCAAAGTGCTAACTGTATGGACAATTACAATGCTGGGGCTATGGAGCACAAGGGCTTCATACATCAGGATTACAAACCGGGCTGTCAATTCAAAGGACAGGGACTGCTTCATTCCATCAAACGTGAGCCTATGGATTCTCTTTCCTGGCATGAAGGGGAATATGAACAGAATGGTGGACAATGGAATATGATGCCAAATTACATAATGAATCTAGGGCAGCCCAAAGTGAATCCAAATATTCTTATGCAATAATGTACACAAATGTCTGCCATATGACGGCTACCTCTGTTATCATATAATCAACCAAAGATAATACAGTTTTTAGTAAACTGTGGTTATTATAAAACAAAGGTCAACTTCTCCAAGATAATAGTAAACAGGACATTTAATGTTACAGGTTCTTTAAATTTTTCAGATATGGTACAGGATTATTTTGTATTGAATACATGTTTGTAATAAATGTGTATATTATGATGGATTTGCATGTTTATTTTGTTTGTTTTTAGGCACTTTTAAGTGAATATTTGATCTGATTTGATTTAATTGTGATATTAGATTATTTATAAATAAGATTATTAAGAAAGAATATTTACCTAACTCTCATATGTAATAATTGGTAGCATTTGTTAGTTCAGATTCTTGGTATTTGAACTGTGTACAGTAGTGCAGGGGAAAGAATTACCTTGATGTTAGCTGCCAAATGTTTTTGTTACTGTTTATTGCATGCTCCCCTTAAAATAACAAAACCTCAAAGGGGTACTAATAGCATTTTAATGGCATAGTGGTGCAACAGGTGTAGCGTTGGCCATGTGCTACAGTTTCTCTTCACTTTACAAATAATATGCTGACATGGATTGTCTATGCTAAATTTAATATGCTTGTGTGTGCATAATGTCCTGCAATGGACTGCCATGCCATCTATGGTATATTGCTGTTATGCATAACAGGATAAAGCCTACATTAAAGATAATAAAAACAGTAGTTTAAAAGTAATTTGGTATGAATGTTATTTATTTAAAATTGTTTGAATAATTTTTTAGTTAAAGGTTAAATATTTCAATTTGGCCCCTCAGCAAATCTGACTGTTGAGCCAAATGACAAGCAAAGGCTACATGAACTTGCTACACCAAGGTAAATGTTCTGGAGAACTTTAATAGCCATTGAAAGACAAACTGTTTTTTTTTTTTTTTGTTGTTTTTTTTTGCATTTTTATAGCGACTAATTTGACTGTAAGAATATCACTTTAAAGCAACTAGCTAATCTCAAAATATTACTGTAAAGTGGAGCTCAAAACTGCTGTTTATAAAATGTGATATTATGTAGTAAAAGTCATGCATAACACGTTGTCATAGTGCATTTTAATATTTTAGACTTAAATTACTAAAGATCAATATTAAAAACAAGAAGTCTGATGTACTAACAGGATATTTGGGGAATTACATAATTTCCATTTTTCATGTTTGACCTAATAAATATGCACTTTATGATGCAGAATAGAATTTGAAAATTCATGGAAAATCCTTGTTTACTGGGTTTTTTTTTTTTTGTTTTTTTTTTAAGTTAGGTGTGGGGAAATATTCCCAATGAACTCAGTATGGACAAAGGTATTGGCACACCTGACTTCCAGCCATAATGTGGTTCTTACCAAAACTGTACAAATTTGGAGGCCTCCTCACGCTACATCGGTTCCTGAGTTTATTAATGCCCTTGAGGCTGAATAAGCACAAATCTCCACAAACACACACAAGAACTATGACTAGAGTTGCCAGATCTCAGTGGCAAAAGCAGCCAAATAGTAAGGAGCTTCCTTGAATAGTTCTTATACTAAAATCACAAAATTAGATTTTTACATACTACCTCCAGTACCACACTTTTAAGGCAGGTTCCTTACTACACAGGCTCACTCCCACTTGCTTTGAAGCAACACTTGTGCCTTCACATGTTGAAGAGCCATACAAGATACCCCTCTGCACATACTGTAGACTTCCATTAGTATCAACTGTAAAACCTGCTATTGGTGGCCGCTCGCCATCTGCTGCTGCCACCGTGTGTGGGAGTGTATAGTCTTTATCCTGGGCTGTGTAAATAATATGGATTATGTGTAAATCATACACATAATCCATATCAGCTTCACATCTCCTCTGCAAACCTCAATAATTCCAGCAAAAAAATTCATGGATGTGTGCACTATGTCACTGAGCTTTATATATTTATCAGTCAATAGCATTTATATGCTAAATAATATTAGTCAATATTTTTCTTGTCTACCAAGAAAATTCCAAAAAAGAATACCAATATTTCATGGAGCAGATTATATGGATTAGGTCAAACCTTTTATTCAAAAACAAAAGAAAAAAAATTACCCATGTTGTAATCTCTAAGCTCCATACCATTACACAAACATTATATAGAACAAATGGAAACCCTTATAACCTGTGCTTCTGGCTTATTCTGCAGACAGACAAGAAACTGTTATTCTGCCTTGTAACAAAGTACCTGCTTTGTACTGTTTAAGGGAATTTTGCTAGACAATTGAGGCAGAATTAAGAAAAATAAACATACACAAAATACAAATCATTTGTTTATTTAATCATCTTCATTCCAGTTTTTATTTTCTTTTCTTTTGTTGGTTAACAAATGTTTTTGGTATGTAATTGTTGATAATCTGGACCATTACCACCGAGTTGATAATGAGAAACAGCAGGCCAGCAAACCATATAAACACAAATGAGTTGCGTCCTTCAAATTCCAAGTAGTAAGCTGGTGCCAACCACAAGCCCTGTAAAGGTAACATGAAGGAAGAAGATGTCAAACTCACCACATTGTAGTATATGCAATATACCACTCTTAAGAAACATGTAAACAAACAATTAGAAGTGTACACAAATAATTTAATTATTGATTGCTGGGACTTTTTTATTGAATTATTGTGTGCTGATTAAACTGTATTAGGAGTATAGGGCCTTAAAGTTATTAAAGAAAGACATTTCCATTTAATGTATTAAAGTTAAGTTACCAAATTATTCATTACTAATGAATGAATGAATTAATAATAATAATAATAATAATAATAATAATAATAATAATAATAATAATAATAATACAATAAATCACAGAGTTCCGTTCCGGGAGCACATTCATAAGTTTGTTTACTTACTTACGTAAGTCCAACAAAGTGAGATTTATACACCTTTGAAACAAATATACAATGTAGTTCATAAAAATAAACTGAGCAAAATTATAAATGCAACACTTTTGCCCCCATTTTTATGAGCTGAACTCAAAGATCTAAGACTTTTTCTATGCACACAAAAGGTCTATTTCTCTCAAATATTGTTCACAAATCTGTCTAAATCTGTGTTAGTGAGCACTTCTCCTTTGCCGAGATAATCCATCCACCTCACAGGTGTGTGGCATATTAAGATGCTGATTCAACAACATGAATATTGCACAGGTGTGCCGTAGGCTGGCCACAATAAAAGGCTACTCTAAAATGTGCAGTTTTACTGTATTTGGGGGTCCGGGGGTTCAGAAAACCAGTCAGTATCTGGTGTGACCACCATTTGCCTCACGCAGTGGAGTCCTTCGCATAGAGTTGATCAGGTTGTTGATTGTGGCCTGTGGAATGTTGGTCCACTCCTCTTCAATGGCTGTGCAAAGTTGCTGGATATTAGCAGGAACTGGAACACGCTGTCGTATACGCCGATCCAGAGCATACCAAACATGCTCAATGGGTGACATGTCCGGTGAGTATGCTGGCCATGCAAAAACCGGGATGTTTTCAGCTTCCAGGAATTGTGTACAGATCCTTGCAACATGGGGTCGTGCATTATCATGCTGCAACATGAGGTGATGGCCGTGGATGAATGACACAACAATGGGCCTCAGGATCTCATCACGGTATCTCTGTGCATTCAAAATGCAATCAATAAAATGCACCTGTGTTCGTTGTCCATAACATACGCCTGCCCATACCATAACCCCACCGCGACTATGGTCCACTCGATACACAACGTTGACATCAGCAAACCGCTCACCCGCACGACGCCATACAAGCTGTCTGCCATCTGCCCTGTACAGTGAAAACCAGGATTCATCCGTGAAGAGAAAACTTCTCTAAAGTGCCAGACGCCATCGAATGTGAGCATTTTCACACTCAAGTTGGTTACGATGATGAACTGCAGTCAGCATGCCAATTGCACGTTCCCTCAAAACTTGCGGCATGTGTGGCATTGTGCTGTGTTATAAAACTGCACATTTTAGAGTGGCATTTAATTGTGGCCAGCCTAAGGCACACCTGTGCAATAATCATGCTGTCTAATCAGCATCTTAATATGCCACACCTGTGAGGTGGATGGATTCTTTCGGCAAAGGAGAAGTGCTCACTAACACAGATTTAGACAGATTTGTGAACAATATTGGAGAGAAATAAGCCTTTTGTGTACATAGAAAAAGTCTTGGATCTTTGAGTTCAGCATTAATGAAAAATGGGGGCAAAAACAAAAGTGTTGCGTTTATAATTTTGTTCAGTGTACAAACATAAAAATGCTATAAATAAAATATTTTTGATATTGTTGACCTAATTGGCACAGCAGACTTCACCTGTTCCATGTTCTTGTCCTTGTTCTTTAGAATTGTGCAGATGGTTGAATGATTCATGTTATAAGAGCGAGTGATGTCTGTCATTTTTCTCAATTATTTTCACTAGAGGCTTTTTCTCAGGCTGATGCCGATGCCAATATTTAGAAATCAGGGCAGCCGAAGACTGATATATGATACCGATTTATTTGGCCAATATGTTTGGCCAACCCCCATCTCATAAAATCAGTTTATTAATAAGAAGTTAATTAAATTAAACATTTATTAAACACCACAAAACTCTCTATTCAGTGTACTTGTTACTAGGTTTTTAGACCCCTACCTACCAGTATCCTATACTACAGTTGGTGGAAAAACAATACAGTTCCAAAAAGTTACTCTTGTTCTCTCTCCAAATGTTATTGTTATTCTCTATCCAAAATAGCAAGATATTTTTTTAACCAGTGAAATATATAAGGCTAGATAAAGTATGTATGATAAGAACTAAGCAGGCTAATGGCATAAATTAGTGGGAAAATTTTGCTATTAAAAATGCATTTTACATATCATAAGAACCAAATAACGAACTAGCAATGAGTTCATTAATTAAGCCAATGATTATTTTTGTTGCTTGTGTGTAAAAAAAAATCTGATGCAATTAACCATGAGAGAACATAACTGTCCAAAACCAGCAGGTGGCAGTAGTCTGTATTTGGTATCGAAACAGGGAAACTAGAAGTGCTATAGGCGGTTCTGGCCCCGCTCTCACTGAGACGGGCTTGTCTATTTCTCCAACCTCACCTGCTTGGTCCAGCACTCGCTCACAGGCTCAGAAGCACGCCTTTCTGCAGTTTCTTTCCCCTGCGACAAGAGCATTTAGCTCCGCCTCTCTTCCTCTGAGGAGGGGGCTTTGCGAGCTAGGCTCGAGGAGCTATGGAGGTTGTGGCTGGCCTATGAGGCTGCTTGGGACGGAGAATGTTAGGGGGGTTCCTGAGGGAGCCGGCTGCACACATTCTGTGCACATTCAGTGCAGATACTCTGCACATTCTGTGCATGATCTGCGCATATTGCGCCACGCTCTTTGCGGCGCACACATTCTGTGTATGCAAATCCTCGAGGGGGGTGCTTTTACAGAGCGGCGTGCTGGTTCCAGTAAGCGCTTTCTGCACCTACGTCACAACCTCTGTGTCGGGGTCTGCCTTTCTTCCGAACCTGCACACCGAGGTGTCCAGGTCCTGGCTTAAGCCGTTTTCGGCCCACCTTCTTCGTGGGAAAAGTCTATGCGTCCGCCATTTCGGCGTATCATGCCCCTATGGCGGTGCAGTCTCTGGGCTGAGACCCTCTCATGATATGTAAAATCTATTTAATAGCTAAATTTTCCCACTAATTTATGCCATTAGCCTGCTCTTCTCTATCACACAACAGCAGGGAGTGTAAGGCTAACATGATAGAAACTGGGTTTTTTTTTTCCATATTTTTTTTATGTAAAGCATAAACATATTTCATACCTGTCCAGTGAACCACAACAGCAGTAGCCCAATCCCTTGCTTTATTGTAAGTCTCAGATGTGGCAGGACCAGAGGCAGTAAACACAGGTACCACAGAAAATACTGCATCAAAACAAGGGCAGAATCATGGATTATAAAATGAGCTGCATATTTCTTTTGATAGATTTTCTATGCAAGCAGGTTTGGAGGCGATTCATTTGTAGTTATGAATAGATAGATCTTGAATAAAACAGTGGTTAATAGTCATTTAATGGCAACTATTTCATTACAATAAACCTTTGGAATTAACAGTAATTATCTTACTGCCAGTGAGATTATAATTTGGATTGTAAATTCTTCCATTTTGCATACAGTGTCACCACAAAAGGCTAGAGATCCACCACATCCCTGATCTCAAGTCCTTATTGAAGATATTCAGAATACAAAAGGGACTCAGACAGCACAATTGTTGTTTAGGCAAAAGTTTGGAAACAACCGTTTTTAATTGTTTTTAAGACACAAGAATATTCAGTTTGTTTATAGGCAACAAATAAGGCAAAAGTCAAAAACACAAGAACTGGATAGTGAATGATGGGAAGAATTTCTTTGGAAAGGAAACAATTTTTGCCCTTAAGAAAAGAGCTTATGTGAGAAGAAGAACAGGAGAGAAGGTGTTGCAAGACTGCCTGACCACTTTCTGGGTGAAAGGAAAACTGAACACTGAAACTTCGCCATACAACAAGACAATGACCTGAAGCATATGTTCAGGCTATGTAAACAATATTTAGAGAGCAAACAGTCTGCTGGTGTGTTATCTTGTCATGAAATGGCCTGCCCACTCACCAAATCTAAATCGTGCTCTGGGCTGAACTGGATCGCCAGAAAAAATATCCAACCAGAAAAGAGCACTTTTAGCAAACTTTACAAGAGGCATGGTAAAGAAATTCAGCTGAATGGTTAGAAAACTGCTCTGGGATTAAAATAGATCACAAGGTCAGAAATAAGTAGTACTGTGCTAGAATGCCAGCTTTGTGTAGTTTCATCTCTTGTGAAGTCAATTTGTGTAGTTTCTTCTCTGCAAGTTATTCCACGGTCAGCTGCCAGTGGTATTATTGGATAGTGGACGTGTTTAAGAAAAGCAACAGCTGCATGCAAGCCTTATATCACCAAGTACAATACCAAGCATCAGATGGAGTGGTGTTAAGCATACTGACACTGGACTCTGGAGCAGAGGAAACCTGTTCTATGGAGTGACAAATCATGCTTCGCATTTTTTTCAGTCTGATAAGCAAATCTAGGTTTGGCAAATACCAGGAGAACTTTTCCTGCAGGACTGCATTGTGCCAACTGTATTGTTTGGTGGAGGAGGGATTATGGTATGAACTTGTTTTTCAGGAGTTGGATTAGACCCCTTACTTCCATTAAGGGGGAAATCTTAATGCCTCAGCACACCAAGACATTTTGGACAATGGCATGCTTCCAACTTTGTAAGAACAGTTTGGCCCCTTTCTTTACCCACATTATGTGTTTCAGTGCACAGAGCAAAGTCCATAAAGACATGAATCAATAGGTTTAGTGTGTAAGAACTTGACTGACCCGGACAGAGCCCTGACCATCACTCAATTGAATGCCTTTGTGATGAATTGGAATATCATCATTGCCTGACCTCACAAATGCTCTACTGGATTAATGGGCAGAAATTACAAAGTTCTATCTAAAGTGATCTATCTAAATTCACACAAAAGCACTCCAAAATTTTGTGCCTTCCCAGAAAAGTGGAAAGCTACAAAGGGGGGGTCCAACTCCATATTAATGTCTATGTATTTAGAATGCGAATTCATTACACATTACAGTCCCTATTAGAACAATGGTCAAGTGTCCTAATATTTTTGTCCATAAAATGTATCTTACAGCAAGACCTTCAGTCAGAGATAAGATGTTATAGAATCGTAATCTTCTTCTTCTTTCGGCTTCATCCATTAAGGGTCGCCAGAGCGGATCATCCGTCTCCATACCCCCCTGTCCTCTACATATGCCTCTTTTATACCAACTACCTGCATGTCTTGCCTCACCACATCCATAAACCTACTCCTTGGTCCATCCTGTTACCTCCATCCTCATGATTCTTCTACCGATATACCCCATGTCCCTCCTCTGCACATGTCCAAACCATCTCAATCTAGCCTCCCTCATCCTGTCTCCAAAAAGTCTTACATGCACGGCCCCTCTAATAAACTCGTTTCTAATTCTTTCCATCCCTGTCACTCCCAATGAAAATCTTAACATCTTCAGCTCTGCTACCTCCAGCTCTACCTCCTATCTTCTACTCAATGCCACTGTCTCTAAACCATACAACATAGCAGGTCTCACAGCAGTCCTATAAACTTTCCCTTTCCTCCTGCCCTTTTATCACAAATCACTCCTGCTATCACTCTTCTCCACCCACTCCACCCTGACTGCACTCTTTTCATTTTTTCTCTTACACAGTCTCCACTGTTGACACCAGGTACTTAAACTCATCCACCATCACCACCTCTTCTCCCTGCAACTGCACCACTCCAGTGCCCTCCCTCTCATTCACACACATGTACTCGGTCTTACTCCTGACTTTCATTCCCCTTCTCTCCAGCGTGTACCTTCATCTCTCCAGGCTCATCTCAACCTGCTCCCTACTCTCACCACAAATAACAATATTATCTGCAAACATCATAGTTCATGAAGACTCCTGTCTGACCTCGTCTGTTAACCTGTCCATCACCACTGAAAACAGGAAAGAGTTGATCCTTGATGCAATCCAACCTCAACCTTGAACCAGTCTATCAATCCTACTGCACACTTCACTGCTGTCACACTGTCCTCATACATGTCCTGCACCACCCTAACATACTTCTATGACACACCTGACTTCCTCATACAATACCAAAACTCTCTCTGTTGTACGCTTTCTCTAAATCCACAAACACACAATGCAACTCCTTCTGACCTTCTCTATACTTCTCCATCAACATTCTCAAAGCAAATAATACATTTGTGGTGCTCTTCCTCGGCAAGAAACCATACTGTTGCTCACAGATGGTCACCTCTTCTCTTAGCCTGGCTTCCACTACTCTTTCCCATAACTTCATGGTGTGACTGATCAACTTTATTCCCACGTAGTTACTGCAGGTTTGCACATCTCCCTTATTCTTAAAAAGCTGTACCAGCACACTCCTTCTCCATTCCTCAGGCATCTCACCTTCCAAATTTTTGTTAATCTGGTTAAAAACTCCACTGCCATCTCTCCTAAACATCTCCATGCTTCTACCATTATGTCATCTGGTCCAACCAACTTTCCACTCTTCATCCTCTCAATTCCTCCTTACTAATCCTATCCACTTCCTACTTCACCATCTCCACATCATCCAACCTTCTTTCTTGTTCATTTTTCTTATTCATCAGCTGCTCAAAATACTCCCTCCATCGTCGCAACACACTCCCCTCACTAGTCAACACATTTCCATCTGCAACCTTTATTGCTATAACTTGCAGCACATACTTCGCAGCTCAGTGCCTCTGCCTGGCCAATCGATATAAATCCTTTTCTCCTTCCTTATTGTTCAACTTCTAATACAGCTCCTCGTAGGCCCCTTGGCTTATGCCACATCCCTCTTTACCAGCTGCTGCATCTCCTTGTACTCCTTGCCTACTTTTCTCAAGTGCATTTCCTGCACTTCCTCATTCCACCACCACATCTCTTTTCTTCCTTTTTCTTTTCAGATGTCACACCAAGCAACTTTGTAGCTGTCCTACAGTCTCCAATCTCATTCAGGTTGCATCCCCTACATAGAACATAGTCCACCTGTGTGCACCTTCCTCTGCTCTTACACGTCACCATATGCTCCTCCTTCATCTTAAAATAAGTATTCACCACTGCCATTTCCATCCTTTTAGCAAAATCTACCCCATCTGCCCTTCCACATTCCTCTCCTTAAAGCCATACCTACCCATAGCCTCATCACCTTTGTTCCCTTCACCAACATGCCCATTAAAATCTGCCCCAATCACTAATCTTTCTTTCATAGGTACACCTTCTACCACTTTATCTAACTCACTCCAGAATGTTTCTTTCTCCTCCATCTCACAACCAACTTGTGGAGCATGGGCACTGATGACATTTATCATCACCCCTTCAACTTCCAGCTTCACATTCATCACCCTATCAGAAACTCTCTTCACCTCCACTACACTCTTACTCTTACTTTACAGTTTAAACCCACCTCCAATGCTCCTGGCCTTACTCCGTTTCCACTTGGTCTCCTGAACACACAACATGTCTAACTTTCTCCGCTACATCATATCAGCTACCTCTCCCTTTATCATTCATAGTACCAACATTTAAAGTGCCCACCCTAACTTCCACTCTCCTACACTTCTCCTTTCAATGCTGTCTGTGTAGACGTCTTCCTCCTCTACTACTCCTCCTTCGGCCAACAGCAGCCCAATTTCCACTAGTACCCTGTTGGCTAACAATACATGTGGCGGTCGTTGGTAATACAGGCCTCGACCAATCAGGTATGAAATTCTAAAATTCTTTTGAATTGGCACATGTTTTACGCTGAATGCCCTTCCTAACGCAACCCTCCCCATTTATCTGGCCTTGGGACCGGCACTAAGAGTGCACTGACTTTTGCAACCCTAATGGCTGGGTTGTTGTAGAAGCGTAATCAACACCTCTTTATAAAACAGATTTCAAAATGTAAATGTGTGGGGTCCATTATGTATTCATGTCCTAATTACAGAGTAAGAACAAAATTGTGTAGAATTAGTGGAAAGAGTAGAATGAGAGGAAATTGTTGTAATTCTTTTTACAGTGCATCCGGAAAATATTCACAGCACTTCACTTTTTTCACATTTTGTTATGTTACAGCCTTATTACAAAATGGATTAAATTCATTTTTTTCCTCAAAATTCTCCAACAATACCCCATAATAACAGTAACTCAGAAAGAAATACTGTGCAGCGACAGGAGACCCTGCTGGATGGAAGTATACCAGCATCACTACATGAATCACGTCTTAATTACAGAGTGGCAAGATGGAAGCCAATGTTGAGTAAAAGGCACTCTTAATAAAGCCCTTGATAAAGGGCTCGGGCAAGAAGTAAGATTTTGTGATCTTAAAAACGATACAAAACGATAAAAAATATTTCTCTTTGTGCACAACAAGCACTAAGTCTGGAGAAATTTCCATTCCTACAATGAATCATGTTAATGGCTTGCTATAGGGTGCTTCTCAGTAGCAGGTACTAGTAAACAATGGGAGAAGAATGATTGAAGCCAAATCCAGAAACATACATGAAAAAAACACCTTTTTCACAGTGTTGGCAAACTTAGACTGGTGCAACAATTTCAACATGACAATGATCTTAAACATCCGAAAGAAATCTAGAATGGCTTCAGAGTACTCCAGTCAAAGCCAAGACTTAAACTGCTTAAGATTATTCTGAAGATGACAGTTCACAGATGCTCACCATCCAGTCTGGACTGAAGAAATGTATTAAATTGCCCAAATCCAAGTGTGGAAAGCTTGTACAAATCCTGAAAAACTTGCTGCTTGCTATTGCCGTCAATTGGCCTTCAACAAAGTACTGAACAAAGGGTATGAACCCTTAAAATCTCAAAAAACATTTTAGATTCATGATTAAAGTCAATTAACTGTAGGTTGATGGATAAAATTGGCAATTTCATCTATTCAAAATCAAATCCATTCAAAACACAACAAATAAAAGGATCAGCATATTTCTGAATTCACTGAATCCATTAAAGGATTGTTTTTCTAAATACATCCTTAAGGTATATCTTATCTTGCATATTTTTAACATCATGTTTGACATTAAGGTGTTTTTTTTTTATATCTGACTATTATATTTTGTGCACTGAGCCATGTTTCATTTTATCCTCAGAGCTGACCTGTTGATTGAATGTGCAGTATAAGCTACTTATAGTCAACAACCGTTTCAGGACATTAAAATTAAAATGGTAAGCAAGGATAAAATATCATGTATGCTGTGTAAATTCAAGGTAAATTATGATTTATCATGTGTTACCTGAGAGGTGCAGACTTTGTTAAAGCTGACAAAAAGGGCTGTGTTGAGGAAGCAGCAGAGAGGCAAGTCTTCATAGAAGGCCAGAGAGGTAAGGAGCAAGAGTATAACCTGAGGAAGAAAAGTCACTAGACCCAGAACAAAGTTCCATTCACTCTCCGCTGTTAAGTAAAACATGTAAAAGTACGGGGAGAAGTTATGCCGGATGTCCCGCCTTGTTAAGTGGTACAGGTAAGTTTCTTGCAGGAAATCCCAGCCATACCTAAAAATGTAAAGAGAATTTATAGAATTTTAATACTCAGGTATATGAACAAGTGATCTACATTGTCTAAATCAAAAATAGTTTTTGTAAGAAATACTGGTATTATATTATCCAAATAAATGATATTAATTAAAGCCATCTGAAGACAAACATGGAAGGGTCATGTAAATTAGACCTCTAGGTAATAATATTAAGCAACTAATTGGTCCTAAAGATTAACAAAGCTAATGAAGCTCGCAATTTTCTTTCTTCAATTTTGTCTGAGATTGTATGAACATGTTTGTCAACATGATAATTGTAAAAACAAGGCAACCTTTGTCCAATTAGATTTCACCTAACATATTCAAATACTTCCAAATCAGTAGCATATAGTGTTACCCGATACAACCTAAAAAATAAAAAGCCACCCATCCTGTGTGTTTAAAACTATGAGAGGGCTCTTTTTAATAGCACGGTTGTGTTACTGTATAACTCATAATGCCATGTCTCAACATTATTTTACAAGTGCTCATTTCACTTATGCTTTTTTAGATGAATAACCAAATCCCCACACTCACATTGTAAAATCTATAGCAAAATCTTCCTAGAACTGTGGAGGCTGTAATAGCAGCAAAGGAGGACCAACTCCATATTAATATGCGTGGAATTGGGATGCGGTGTTTAACAACACGTAATGGTGTCAACATACTTTTGGCCATTTACTTATATAGTAAGAGTGCAAGGAAATATTGATACATGCAAGTATCGCCAATATTTTGTTTGCCGATATTGTATCGATTCTCAAAAACGCAATATCAATATTAATAATGAAAAAATTATACAAGATTAATGGCTGCTGTTTCGTTTTGTGCTTATTTCCCGAACGCTAGATAGATAGCGGTCTTCTTATCGCTAAACTTAACCAGTGACAGGAAGTACTAGCAGAAGGGCACGCCACAAATGTTAGCATTATTATCCACATACTACCTGGGGGCACTGCTGTAAAAAATTATTATGGGTATAATTTCCACCAGAAGTAATAGCAGAGTAATAGCAGAGACAATATGTTAAAATTGCATTAAAAACCTCAGGAACAATATGTGCCGGTCATTGTTGCACTTTGTGACGAGCGCCTGCACCACTCTGCCACACACTTATAGCCTGCCTTGCCCTGCTGCTTTTACATTTAAAACACCAGTTAGTGCTCAGATCATGCTTCTACTATTAGCCTAATATCAATGGTAATACTAATAATATAATACAGTAATCATCAATCCCATTTCATGTTATGTGTCTTTAAAGACTATGTGCATATACAAAATTATATAAAAAAAAATTTGCATACTTACTAATACTTACTAACTAACAAAGATACTTACTAATTGCTTTCATGTACTGCAAAACAATTGATGCCACTGAGGTATGATACGGGTAAGACTGGAGTGCTCAATCTGATCCACAAAGGGGCGGTTTGTCATAATTAAACAAGAGCCACACCTAATTCCACCTGTATAATTAAGCTAATCTTGACTTTCAGTAGGCTTAGTTGTTGCTTCTGCTTGGGTGGAATGAAAACCTGAATCCATGGGCATGGAACCTTCTGGATAATACTGTGGCTTACACAAAACAACAAACACCCGCACAAATCACAATCACCCTTACCATACTGATATTCGTATATACTTTCAAGCTGAAAAAACTAATTAGAAATTATAATGAATCTATCAGACTGACTAACTCACTAGAACTGCATCTTCTATCTATCTAACCGTCCACTCCACACGTACACAACCTTTTTACACAGAGGTACAGCATAAAGCATCAATAAACTACAAGGATAATATAGACATTCAGGTTACATCAATTCTTGTTTCTGCCACTGATAAAACGCTCCTAACAATATCTGGACATGCAAACCAGTTTTTGATTGTTTTTCTACTATTCCATTGCAACTTGCATTGCTTTTGACTGCAAAGTCGATACTATGTTATTTGTACTACTATCTAATGTTGTCTTTTAGAACTGGATTGAATATTGCATTCTTTCTATTTTGTGTATATAGCATTCTTAATATATGAAACAAATAGAGATGTAAGCGCATTATATTTGTATGATGACACCATCTATTGCAATTTTGGTGGTTGCCAGTCAAAATAAAATAAGGAAAATGTACAAATATCTTAGAAATATGGTTAATTTCTATACACATTATTTTAACTTACATGCAATAAAAAGTCAAAAACAGTCCAAGAAACACCACTCCTGCAACAACAGCAAATAGAACCAGATCCTTATGGAAAAGGGTTAGGAATAGTCTAGAAACACCTCTGTACCGATTCTTCAACTCCTTTTGATTTGATATAAAAAGGGCAATGGGAAGGGCATATATTACTGTATAGATTTTCATATGGACAGAGAGACCATATAGACATGCTGCTGTAAAATGTCTCTTCAGTTGCAAACACAGGAGAGTGGATAGAACCAAAATAGCCAACAGTGCTTCAGCATTCCCACGTGTTGATACACCAATCGGTAAAGGATTCAGAAGCCAAAGTGCTGTGAAATGACAGGCTGCATCACAGGATAAACCTCGAAGGGTCAGTATGTGGTATATGAGGACACCGGAGAGTACATCACAAATCACAAACAGCAGCTTCCCAAAGTGAAAGGTCAAGTAGATATTAGGTGATAACATCCATGCCAGGAGTGGTGTATACCGGTAGGTGGACCTGTTGTATGGAGACTCACCCTATGAAAGCAGAAAAGTTATAATCAAAACACTGTTAAAGCATTTAATTTCTGAATAAAATTTCTTGTACTTGTGTCAAAGATGTGTGGGTATAAAGTGTAAATGATAACAACCATTTTTAAATATTCATAGAGCAGGTATAAAGACATTAACAGCTTGCAGTAGGAACTCTATTATTATCCATTATCCATTATTATTGTTAAGGTGCAAGATAATCATATTTATTAAGCAACTTGGGATGTTAAATCAGTTGTGCAATTTTTAAAATTTGTTTATCGACTCAATAGATGAATTGCTTGCTATTGCTTCTTTGATAGACATCTGAGCTGTGCACAGTACATGAGCATTTGCAGAAAAGCGACATAAATATTAATCTTTGATCACAGAAGAGTATACCAAATCCTGAGTACTTTAAGATCAAGCTTCATTAGAAGGGCTTCAATGCAGTAAAAATAAGGAAATAATGCATCCATAGAAACTCTGCATGTATTACATGGCTGGGTGGATTTCACATCTATATTTGAGAGCTTTCCATTCACATGTGGCACTGACATACCACACTGTGATGGAGTTATACAGTATCTCACAAAAGTTAGTACACCCCTCACATTTCAGCAAACATATTAGTATATCTTCTCAAGGGACAATACTATAGAAATTAAACTTGGATGTATTTGAGAGCATTGCAGATTTGCCGTCCTCTGAAAATAACACAACATACAACAATTAATAATATTAATAAGGTTTTTATTATTGAGGGAAAACAAAATCCAACACTTCATGGCCCTGTGTGAAAAAGTGTTTGCACCCCTGTTAAAATTGTGGCTTATCACACCTGAGTTCAATTTCTCTAGCCACACCCAGGCCTGATTACTGCCGCACCTGTTCACAATCAAGAAATTTCTTAAATAGGACCTGCCTGAAAAAGTGAAGTAGACCAAAAGATCCTCAAAAGCTAGACATCATGACGAGATCCAAAGAAATTCAGAAATGAGAAAGAAAGTAATTGAGATTTATCATTCTGGAAAAGGTTATAAAGCCATTTCTAAAGATTTGGGACTCCAGCGAACCACAGTGAGAGCCATTATTCACAAATGAGAACCTTCCCAGGAGTGGCCGGCCTACCAAAATTACCCCAAGAGTACAGCGACGACTCATCCAAGAAGTCACAAAAGACCCCACAACAACATCCAAAGAACTGTACGCCTCACTTGCCTCAGTTAAGGTTCATGACTCCACCATAAGAAAGAGACGGGCAAAAATGGTCTGCATGGCAGAGTTTCAAGACGAAAACCGCTGCTGAGCAAAAAGAACATAAAGGCTCGTCTCAGTTTTGCCAGAAAACATCTTGATGATCCCCAAGACTTTTGGGAAAATACTCTGTGGATTGATGAGACAAATGTTAAACCTTTTGGAAGGTGTGTGTCCCATTACATCTGGCGTAAAAGTAACACAGCATTTCAGAAAAAAAAATCATCCCAACAGTAAAATATGGTGGTGGTAGTGTGATGGTATGGGGCTGTTTTGCTGCTTCAGGACCTGGAAGACTTGCTGTGATAAATGGAACCATGAATTCTGCTGTTTACCAAAAAATCCTGAAGGAGATTGCCCGGTAATCTGTTTGTGACCTCAAACTGATGTGAACTTGGGTTCTGCAGCAAAATGAAGACTTTGGAGTGGCCTAGTCAAAGTCCTGACCTGAATCCTTTTTCAAGCGGTGACCTGAATCCTTTTTCAAGCGGTTCATGCTCGAAAACCCTCCAACGTGGGTGAAATACAACAATTCTGCATAGATGAGTGGACCAAAATTTCTCCACAGCGCTGTAACAGACTCATTGCAAGTTATCACAAACGCTTGATTGCAGTTGTTGCTGCTAAGGGGTGGCCCAACCAGTTATTAGGTTTAGGGGGCAAACACTTTTTCACACAGGGCCATGCAGTTTTGGATTTTGTTTTCCCTCAATAATAAAAACCATCATTTAAAAACTGCATGTTGTGTTCACTTGTGTTATATTTTACTAATATTGAAATTAGTTTGATGATCTGAAACTTTAATAAGTGTGACAAACATGCAACAAAATAAGAAATCAGGAAGGGGGCAAACACTTTTTCACACCACTGTAGCTGGCAACAAAAGTGAGTACACCCTAAGTGATGCTAACATCTGTAAGTCACGTAACATGCAAAACCACATGTCCAATTCATCGTGTTCATGTTTTGTCTTGAAAGGAGCAGTTAACATTTGGTGATTTAAGTGCAATTCTCTCATACTGGCCACTGGATGTTGAACACGGCTGAAGTGAGGAAAACTCATGAGCAGAGCTAAACCATGTAAGTCTGCTAGACCAGACAAAATTGTGCAGAATGTGCAGAACAGCTAGTAGATGTCTTCACTGACATCTTCAACACCTCCATGAGCAGCGCCTCAAGACAACGACCATCCCGAAGAAGACTACAGTCTGCTGCCTCAATGCCTCAACTCACACCCATCATAATGAAGTGCTTTAAACGCTCGTCATGAGGCACATCAAGCATCAGCTACCACACTCACTGGACCAAAGCCAACAGCACTGTGGATGACCCCAAACACACTCTTTACTCTCCTACCATCAGGAAAGAGGTTCTGCAGCATTCAGCCCTCACATCCAGACAGTTTTTTCCCTAAAAGCATCAGGCTTCTCAACACACAGAACCAAACTGTACCAAACTGTGTGTTACTGAACTGTTACAACCTGAACTCAAACACACTCAATACTCATTTCAATTCATACACATCCATGTCTACAGCACCACATATTATATTATAATCATATTGTAACAGTTTGCATGCTGTTTTGCACAACTCTTGATTGCTGCTCTTGCTGTTTTGCACAACATCGTGTTTATGTTTTTAAATACACTCTTGTTTACAGTTCTCTCTTTTGCACATTGTACTGTATAACATTAAAAAGTAGGTTTACTGGTCGGCACTATTAAGTGTTTTGGTTTATATGCCCTACACTGTCCTGTATTGTCTTTTGTCTTGCACTGTTTGCACACAGTTGCACACAATGCACTTTATGTGGCAAGGACACTTACTTTAGTCCTTAGCTCTGTGTTGTTTGATGTAGCACCAGGGTTCTAGAGAAACCCTCTTATTTTACTGGGTACTGCGTCAGCTATAAAAGGTTGAAATTACAATTAAAACTTTCTTGACTTGACTCAATGAGACAACTTGTTTGGCTCAGATGGTGTCCAGTATGTGTGGTGACACCCTGATGAGGAGTTCCAAGAAAATTATGTCTTGCCTACAGTCAAGCATGGTGGTGGTAGCATCATGGTCTTGGGCTGCATGTGTGCTGCTTGTACTGACAAGCTGCGGTTCATTTAGGGAAACATGGATTCTAACATGTACTGTGACATTCTGAAGCAGAACATAATGCCCAACCTTCAGAAACTGGGCCAAATGGCAGATCTCCAAAATGAAAACGACCCCAAACACAACGCCAGGTTGACGTTGAGGAAGCTAAAGTTGGCCAAGTATGTCTCCAGACCTGAACCCTATTGAGCATCTGTGGGGCTCCTCAAGTGGAAGGTGGAGAAGCATCATGTGTCTTAACAACCAGCAGCTCTGTGATGTCATTATGGAGGAGTGGAAAAGGATCCTGGCAAGAACCTGGGCAGCTCTGGTGAATTCCATGCCCAGGAGGATTTCAAGCAGTGCTGGATAACAATGGTGCTCACATAAAATATTCTCTATAAAATCTATCTATCTGATTTTATTAACACAATTAATGCACCGTGTATTTCAGTTTTTACCATTTTTATCAAAAATATAAATAAATACACACATTAATTCATGACATGTTTTTATACTCAGATATTTTTTAAAAACTCCACCGGGAAAATATTTTTTAATCACCTAACATATGTTTTACTGATGTGATATATATATATAAAACTTGTCAATTATGTCAGTGATGCCCTTCTCAAACAACAATGCCAAATTAATCAATCATTTAATTAGTTACATAATTTATTTTTTGTCAATTTTATAGAAAAGTCATCTTCAAAAATATCATTCTAAAAAAAGAACAATTTGCAGATATTTTCTGTAGATATTTGGTGTATAGCCAGTCACCAAACAGCTTTGAAAATAATATTGTGCAGGTCCCCCTTATGACATGGACTCTGAAGGTGTACTGTGGTACTGGATCTGGCACCAAGATATAAACAACAGATCCTTTATGTCCTATAAACTGTGAGGTGGGGACCTTCAAGGATTGGATTTGTGAGACCAAAATCATCCCATGGATGCTTGATCAGATTAAAATCTGGGAAATTCTGGAGCCCACAACAGTCAACACCATGAACTGTTGTTCATGTTCCTCAGAAGATTGTTCCTGAACTTCACATGTATCACTGAGCATTACCCTGTCTGTTTATTGTTCACTTGCTCTCTAATATATCCCTCTCCCTGACTGGTGCCAATGCAGCAAGATCATCAATGCTATTCACTTCAGCTTTTAGGGTTTTATATAGGTGTTCAGTGTATTTTTATGCTTTGAAATGCTCATATTAACCAGGGTGTTACAGGTTTGAGTATATCAAGGCATGAAGTCTGGTTTCAGAGTCTGGTTTCGTTAGATCTCACCTGCGTTACAAGTCTGGATGCGTCTGTAAAGACGTGATAGTCGATGTCAGTGTATTTGACCACCATGTTTTTGTCTTGATAAATCCCAAAGCCAAGCAAAATCACACGTATAATAAACGCGACGCTGTGCAGATTCCTGAAAGTCATTAGTTGTACTGGAAGCATGGTGCCACCTGATAACCTGATGACTGTCTGCCAGGGAATATAATCAGCAAATGCCTCAATCTTTATCCTCAGTCTTAATTAGCCGCTGTCATCCACATGCAGCATTCATTTTTACGTCAATACTTGCTGAAGTCTACGAAAATTCAAAAGATACACCAGTTCAATTGTTTACTTCCTGGTAAAACTGGTATTATTTTCCAAAATAAAAGTCATCACACATTATTAAGGTTGGTGGAGGGCTCATTGCTAATGAACAAACACTTGCATGAAACTAAATAAAAATATAAGACAAAATAAACATCTGGTAACGCAATGAATAAATGTAATGCTATTTAATCTAAAGAAACAAGTATTGATAATGATAAAGTAGGGATTACAGATGACCCAGTGGTGGACAGTAAAGATTTTATTTACTGTACTTAAGTAGATTTTTCGTGTATGTGTACTTTACTGAAGTATTTCCATTTGTACGTATTTGTTGTATTTAAACACACTGAAATCCTTCATTTTTTTGCTGCGCAATCCCAGTTTTTCAGTTTAATTTCTTTAACCTGCCACTCACCTGTTAAAACCAACTGCCTTCTGCATGGCATCCCTTTTCTTACTTTCACACACCAGAATCCCTCCACTCCAAAATCCAGTTTCATTACCAGTAAAAGAAGTAGGCGAAGAAAAATGAATGGGATATAAAACCAACACATGAAAATGTTTACAAATGGGTCTAAAGCTCTATGGTCTGGTCATTACGATTAGCTTAATTATACTTCATAAACAATTGAAGTTGCAAGTATAAAAAAGAGAGACAAACCTATACTTATAGACCTCAGAAATAATTGGGAGAGTCTGAACTTTATGGGACGGTGCTGTGAGGATTGGGCAGCAGTCGAAGGCGGGGGCCTGCTTAGACTGCTGCCTCCGCGACCCGAATTACGGATAAGCGGGAGAAAATGAATGAATGAATGAATGAACTTTATGGTTTGTATAAGGGGCAAAAAGAGGAACAGTGTTGCAAATTGGAAAATATTGCTCTGGAAGATAATCCAATTAAATATTTCACAGTAGACAGGATATTCAAACAAGGCTTTACATTGAACATTGTCTCAAAGCAGCTTTACACAGATAATGTGGTGATTAAAAATGTATATGTTCTTTATAAGTGAAAGTTTGTCCCTGATGAGCGAGCCGGTGGTGACTGTGGCAGGGAAAAACTCCCCGAGATGGCATAAGGAAGAAACCTTGAGAGGAACCAGACTCAAGAGGGAACCCATCCTCATCTGGGTTGCACCGAATGTCCATTTAATATATATAAAATATATATATTTTTTATTCATTGAAATGAAAAATAATTTTCTTAGGGCCCAGAAGAAAGTTGGGCCAGGATAAGTAACAGGAAAAAATAGAAATGAAGAATCTGTGTTCACTAGATTGTGAGTATGACACAATCTAGTGAACACTGAAATGACTAAAAAGTGTCGAATGTGATGTGATAGGTGTGATAACAGGCAGTGACAAATATAGTTTAAAGCGGTATTGAGCAGCTCCAACTGTCTACCACATCACTTCTCACAGAGGATTAGCATAGCACTGTTTATATGTTTAAAGCAGAAATGCCAAAACTAAGGCGAATGGTGACCTTTGATTTGGCTCGCCATGTACATACACGAGATGTGGAAAAACATGGAAAAAATTCACTAACACGGGTGTCCTTTCTAATTTAACATTATAATGTTATTTGATGTTTATCAGCAAATAATGTAAACTGAAATGAAATTAGAGAATATTAGTGAATGTCTAATCTTATTTTGGAACAAGATTCTGGAAAAAATTAAGCACAAATTCATGTCTCTAGAGCCAGTGTTGCTTAGAACCTGAATAGCTGTATTAGGCATTAAACTCTATTGAACTATAAAAGGAATTGTTTATATATGTTTTAATTGTACTATAAGTTTCACTGATTTATAAAACTGCATAAGTTAAGCAGGTTACAAAGTAATGTTTTCTATCTATTTATTTCTAAATATTAGGAAATCATAAATGCATGTCTTCTGCATGTCTTCCCTCTCAACATCCTTAAAGCTCCACCTTGGCCTTCATCTTTTCCTCCTGCCTGTCAGCATTCTTCTACCGATATACCCCAGTCCCTCCTCTAGGCATGACCAAATCATCTTATTAAAAAATCTAATCAAATCAAATCAAATTTTATTTGTCACATACACATACATACAGGGTACGACATGCAGTGAAATGCTTTTTACGACGGCCCGGCATGAGGGAATAGGATGGGGAAAAAAATAATCCAAGAAAAAGAAGGCAGATGAATAAAGTATAAACTATATAAAATATATAAAGAAAAAAGTGTATATACATGGAATGCTTATGACAGTAAACAGTAAAAATTTAAGGTGGTTGCATTAGCTCCTCTTTTACCTTGTCTCCAAAATGTCCTACCTGCACTTTCCCTCTGATAAACTCATTTCGAATATTGTCCATCCTCATCACTCCTTGCAGCATCTTCAACTCTGTCACCTCCAGCTCTGGCCGGTTTTTATCAATTTAGTATAATACAGTAATATAATAATCAAGTCAAGTCAAATGTTCAGAAGCTTTTATTGTCATTTCAACTATTTTATATGGTTGAAATGACAATAAAAGCTTCTGACGCAGTACACAGTGAAATAAAACATTTCCCCAGAACCCTGGTGCATTATAAAACAACATAAAGCTACATCACACAACACAGAGCTACATAACAGAAAACAGAGCTAAGGATTAAAGTAAGTGTCCTCGCCACATAAAGTGCATTGTGTGCAACCGAGTGCAAGACAAAAGACAATACTGGACAGTGTGAGATATATACACAAAACCCAAATTAGCGCCGACCAGTAAACCTACTGTTTAATATGTTATACAGTACAATGTGCAAAAGAGAGAACTGTAAACAAAAGGTGTATTTGTAAACATATACACAATGTTGTGCAAAAACAGCAAGAGCAGCAATCAAGAGGTGCAAAACAACATGTAAACAGTATAATATGGTTATAATATAATATTAGTGGGTCTGAAGACATGGATATGTATGAACTGAAATAAGTTTTGAGTATGTGTATGAGTTCACGTTCAGTAATACACAGTTCAGTGAGTTTGTGTGTGAGTTTGGTACAGTTCAGTACGGTGTGTTGAGGAGCCTGATGGCTTGAGGGAAAAAAACTGAAAGCTTCGGAACCTCTTTCCTATTATAATATTATACATAACAATAATATAATACAATTTTGACACACTACCCTCAATCCAGTATGATTGAGATTGGGTTACAGGGTTAAGATATACAGTAAATTAGACAGTACACTCTCCAGTCCAGCAGGTGGTGTTAATATACCAAACTGTTCGATTACGCCTCAATTCGAAGAACACGATTACAGTGGTGCGCATGCGTAGGAAAAGAGCGTGTGAGTGTTTAGTCTGTCGCTGTAAAGCATCAAGTCATTTCTTAGTTATATTGATACTTACTCAGGGATACTGAAAACACAAGTTTTAATATTTGCAACATATAAATAATATACATAGAGATATATATCTAAACATTGGAATCGTTTCTTTGAGATCTTGTCAATCTTCGTGTCCTTCATAGTACCTTTGCAAAATGCGTCTCACAATCCGAGCGCTGATCTCCCACGGGCGTGTGGCACGGAGAATTGGCCTGGGCCCTGAGTCCCGAATAAATATGCTTCGGAACATCCTAACGGGTTTGGTTCGACATGAGAGGATCGAGACTACACGAGCCCGAGCCGATGAGGTTAGATTTTACGCTGAAAAGGTAAGATTTCATGACTGCTGTTCAGACAGGTCAAGATCAGAACTCAGCAGTGTCTTAACTTAAAACATCCCCATGGTGGTGAAAACCGTACAGACAATCATACAAAAGCACACAACCCTCGGAATTACGACACATGTTTCCCAAGGCCTTCTAAGGGACAAAGTAAGTAATTGTCCAAATAAATAGAATTAGTTTGTACAATTGTACAATACTCAATCATTATAAACTGGCTGCTAATCCAAGTCTGGAGCACAGAAACATCACCAGATGTTCCGAATTGCTCAATTCGATTATAATATTCTGTGGTTGACTTTGTTAGTGAGACCATGAACATGAATGATGCAAATGATTAAAACATGGAGACATCATCAATATATTAGGTTGCTGAGAAAACTAATGTGGAACACTGCACTTGATTTGGTGGGCTTGTCTGTGTTTCAGTGGGTTGTCTTGTTTTGTTTTTATAAGCAGCACTTCATGGTGCTAATAAGCGCAGTCTGTTTTGTAGCACAGCTGCTGGAATCTAGTGCTCAAATAAAAAAATGTTTTTGTTTTTTTTAAAGCTTAATAACAAGAAACATAGTTAAGCCAGAGTAAACATGGGTAGTGTTTCTCCATGTGAAAAAAAAAATTATCAGTGGTGAAGATGTCCCAGTTTGATGTTAAATAAAATTACATTCCTTCTGCAGTTTTTTTGTATTAATAAACTGTAATAATGGCTGGCTTTTTATGTAAAAATCACTTATATTGGACTTGGATGCAAAGGGTTAGGGTTCAAATCGCAGCCATACCAAGCTGCCACTCCTGACCCCCTGAGCAATGCCTTTAACCCCAGAGCTGCTCAGTTGTATGAATGAGATAAAATGTAAGTCACTCTGGATATGTGTGTCTCCAAAATGTCTTAATGTAAATATTTATAATACTAAAAAGTTGAAAATTTGAAGGGAGCCACTTTAAAAGAAATGTATATACACCTAGATTAATCATGGTTTATACATTAAACATTGTTAGTGACCAGCTTAAAAACTTTAACTTAAAAAATGTAGCCGTAACAAGAAGAGCAGATTGGGTAGGTAATATGGCAATATATCACTGAAGATAAGAGAAATGTAATGCTATAATATGTTATAGATGTGTTAACAGGCAGATGAACAGATAAATATCACGACCAGTTAATATAAAAATAAATAAATCAGCGAGAATTATTGTTGAATTGATTGTGTTCAAAATTTTTGTTTTTGTTTTTTTTTGCCTGTGTTGCCAGTTAATTGACTACGCCAAAAAAGGAGATACTAATAAAAAGTCAATGGAAATGGCAAGTTTTTGGCTCACGGTAGGTGCTGCTTATTGTTCACTTTATCTTTACTTTCACAAACTAGAACTTAAACTTCAGAAGTGCTGCAGTGTAGAGCCTATAAATGTTCTATAGAAAAGTAAATAGTATGTTTTACTTGATTTCTCAATTATTTCCAGGAGAAAGATCTGATTCCGAAGCTTTTCAAAGTACTTGCTCCAAGGTTTGAAAACCGGTCCAGTGGATATACACTGATGGCCCGTATTCCAAACAGGGAAAACCTGGACCGGGCTGCTATGGCTGTTATTGAGTATAAGGGCAACCCATTCCCCCCATTGTTTCCTGTTAGACGTACGAATGACCTGAACCTGGTTAACCAGCTTCTAAAAGGGTACAGAGAAGAAAAAGCCCAAATGGCTGCTAAAATTACGGACTCATGATTCGTTCATCATCATCGTACACTGTTTTGTTTAGCACCAATGTAAATGGTTTTGTACAAAGGTTTGGATATGTAAAGCCTTTATTTATGTCTTCTTTCAAACACTGTAGTAAAAATAATTTGATTGAATAAAATTATCCGTATTCTGACAATGTTTTTCAGGCCTTCAAGTTAATTCTTTGTTCAACATATTACAGAGATAAAATTTCTAGGTGTTCTTGTTCTGAAGAGTAAGGCCAACTGCATTACTAAGATGAGACAAGTAACGTATTTATGGTGCTTTCCACTTACTGTGCTGTTCAATATATTATATATCTACACAAAACTTAAGTTTGTGTGTCAAATGACATTACAATATAAAATGCCAACAAAAGAAACTCTCATGTCCAAACATGAAAATGAAAATGTATTTGCAGTTCTAACTAGATAATAACCCATGGCTTGGTGTGCATTACACGATTTTATGCACTTCATGCAAAACAGAGACATCCACAGAATGCGTTAAAAGCATGTAACACACACATTGCAGTGTATTATTTTGCTAATGACATGGTCACTCGCCAGCATTAATAAATGAAAACTATCAGTTTCTGCAGAGCAAAACCCAGCCATTAGGGTTGCACAAGCCAGTGCACTCTTAGTGCCGGTCCCAAGCCCGGATAAATGGGGAGGGTTGCGTTAGGAAAGGCATCCAGTGTAAAACGTGCCAAATCAAATATGCGGATCACAAACCAGAAATTCATACAGGATCTGTCAAAGCCCGGGTTACCAACGACCGCCACAGGTATTGTTAGCCAACAGGGTACCGGTGGAAATTGGGCTACTGTTGGCTGAAGGAGGAGAAGGAGAGGAGGATGTCTACAGAGACAGGTGGACTATATTCTATGTAGGAGATGCAACCTAAAGGAGATTGGAGACTAAGGGGTTGGCAGGGGACAGTGTAGCTAGACAGCATCGGATTGTGCAGTGAAGTGTGCAGTAGGAACAACAGACTGGTTCAAGGTGGAGGTTGGATTGCATCAAGGATCGGCTCTGAGCTCTTTCCGGATTGCAGTGGTGATGTGACCGGTTGACAGATGAGGTCAGACAGGAGTCTCCAGGGACTATGATGTTTGCGCATGATGATTTGTGGTGAGAGTAGGGAGCAGGTTGAGAAGAGCCTGGAAAGGTGATGAAAGTTAGTAGGAGTAAGACAGAGTACATGTGTGTGAATGAGAGGGAGGGCAGTGGAGTGGTGCGGTTGCAGGGAGAAGAGGTGGAGAAGGTGAAGGAGTTCAGGTACCTGGGGTCAACAGTGCAAAGTAATAGAGAGTGTGTTAGAGAAGTGAAGAAAAGAGTGCAGGCAGGGTGGAGTGGGTGAAGAAAAGTGACAGGAGTGATTTGTGATAGAAGGGTATCTGCAAGAGTGAAAGGGAAAGTTTATAGGACTGTATGAGACCTGCTATTTTGTATGGTTTAGAGACTGTGGCATTGACTAAAAGACAGGAGGTGTTGCTGGAGGTAGCAGAGCTGAAGATGTTGAGGTTTTCATTGGGAGTGACGAGGATGGACAGTATAAGAAATGAGTTCATTAGAGGGACAGCGCATGTTGGACATTTTGGGGACAAAGTGAGAGTGGCCCGATTGAGATGGTTTGGACATGTGCAGAGGAGAGACATGGGGTATATCGGTAGGAGAATGCTGAGGATGGAGTCACCAGGAAGGAGAAAAAGAGGAAGACCAAGGAAGAGGTTTATGGATGTGGTGAGGGAAGACATGCAGGTAGTTAGGTGGAAAGAGACAGGTGTAGAGGACAGGGGGGTATGGAGACAGATGATCTGCTGTGGCGACCCCAAATGGAAGAAGCCGAAAGAATGAGTAGTAGTTGTTTTGAGTTTCAAGATTTGACTGATCAAATTAAACGTTTTTAGTTAGCTTTTAAATGTGGTTTGTTACATCTATAATTCTGCTTGCTCTAAAACAGAAATAAAATAGTGGGATAAGATTACATTCATTTATATTTGTATTATTATTTGTGCCAGCATTTAGATTACTAATAAAGCATTTTCTGTTAATTACAATGGTGTTTTAGTGCCATGTGTAAAAAAAAAAAATAATAATAATTATGAAAATAGTCACTTTCTTCTCATAGTGCTAGAACTTTATTCTTGTCACTTGAATTCATTCTTGTATTGCTACGACTTTGTAGCCGTCGTAGTTAAACTGAAAGTTTAGCCTATAACAGGAATAATCTGCAGATTTATTGCAATTTCAGTTAAATCTCTACCCTGGACAATCATGAATCACATGCCCACAGCACACTTTTGTGGGATATTGAGGCTACACCAATACATGCTCTGTGCCATCCTCCATAACATTTTAAATCCTGCACACAAAATAATAAAAAAAAAAAAGTTTTTTAAACTTTATTTTAAAACTTCCATGTGCTGTGGGTAAGCTATTGCACAACAAAATTATACAATTGTAAAAACAAATACACTGACTGAGCAGACATTTAGATGAGAATAATAAAAAAAAAAAGACCACCCCCACAAACCCCTTCAGGCACCTGAGGGGAATTCCTCTCATTCTTCCAGGCTCTGACATCCACAGGAATATTGAAGCCAAAGTTCAGCAATGGAGTCCGAAGATTACATGAATTCAAGTAAATTTTGATATTGCTTGGGTAAAAACAGTATGTACGGTATTAAAGTTTAACTAGCAACTATCATCTATACAGTAGCGAGCCAGACCTAAATTAGATATAGAAAATGTAAGAGCACTATTTTATTGACAATTTATGAGGCTAGCTAGCTCAAGCTGTGATACTCCCTCTGCTAGACAGTTTTCTGTTAGTTGTTACAAATTTGAACACAATTTTTTTTTTTTTTTTATGTTTTTAAAAGACATTTAATGCCTAAACCTGTATTTATTTAATCAAAAGTATACAACAAAACAGTAATATTGTAAAATATATATGAGGAACTTTTTAGTTACTATACCCATGCACAAAAAGATGAACTGTCCTGGGGGTAGAAACAACTCATCTAAGTTGTTTTTCTATTATTACAATAGTTGTTTTGGTCCTAAATGTAAAGGCCTTTCAATCCTGGGCAAAGATATAAATAGCAAAATATTTAACTTTTTCTGGTTTTTAACAACAAATCAGTAATCAGATTAAACAAATGTACATCTTAAGACCTATACTTTTGGGCACTCTTTTACTTTTGCTAAATTGAAGTGTTTCAAGAAAAGCTAGAAATTCTTGTATGTGGTTCAACACCCGATGGGCCTGATGACAGGAGCCAGGATGGGTAGAGCAAGGAGAGTTCTGTATATCAGATTTCTGATCATATATACTGTCAAACAATGCCTTTTCCAGCATGATGGAGCACCAAAAGAGAGAACTAAGTGACTCAGGGAACAAAACATTGACATTTTGGGTCAATGGCCGGAAACTCTCCAGACCCATTGAGAACGTGATCAATCCTCAAGAGGTGGGAAGACAAACAAAAACCTACAAATGATAACAAAATCAATGATTATGCAAAAATGGGCTGCCATCTATCAGGATGTGGCCCAGAAGTTGATTGACAGCATGCCAGGGTGAATTGAGGTTTTGAAAAAGGGGGGCCAACATAAATACTTAATGTAATTGTCAATAAAAGCATTTGAAATGCTTGTATTTATACTTCAGTAAACCAGTGACATATGACAAAAAAGATCTAAAAACACTGAGGCAGCAGACTTTGGGAAAATGTATATTTGTCTCAAAACGTTTGGCCACGGCTGTAAAATGATGGCTTATATTGCAAACAGGGAAAACCTGGACCATGCTGCCATGGCTGTTATTGAGTATAATGTAAGATTGTGTGACAAATAAGACACAATTTAAGATAATAAAATACAAACAAAGGAAGCTCTCTTGTCTGAACAAGAGAATAAAGAACTATACATGTACAGGTCTATTTGGAAAATTAGGAATAGCCCATGGATTGGTGTGCATTACATGATAAAAAGTCAAGTCAGGTTTATTTCTATAGCACTTTACACAATGGACATTGTCTCAAAGTAGCTTTACAGAATTTAAGAATTAAGGTAAATTATGTGTATTTATCCCTGATGAGCAGCTTGGGGTGACCATGGCAAGGAAAAACTCCCTTAGATGTTATGAGGAAAAAACCTTGAGAGGAACCAGACTCAAAACCCATCCTCATTCTGTGATATCAAGAGTGGGATTCTAAATCTTAAAGCAATACAAAACACTGGAGAGTGAGAACTACCATGAGCACCAGAATGTACGATTTTGAGTAATGTCCTTTCCACAGTCTTATACAGTCAGTTGACGTTATGGAACCAGGAGCTACTGCTCAACTCATAAATGGAAGCCTCCACAGAGTGTATTAAAAGCACAGAACACACAAATAGCTGTGGACTATTTTGGTTATAACATGGTCACTTGCCAGCTTTAATAAATTAAAACATTTAGCTACTGTAAGTAAGTTTACAATCTCTGTCTCACTCAGTATGTAACTATAACTGCATGTTGTATGGTTACAGTCACAACAATTAATTTTGGAGCAGTGATTACACAGACCAGAACTTTCCAGGCAAATAGAATAGAGCATTCAGACAGACTATGGTATACCAGTTTAATTAACAGTATAATTGTGTTAGTAAAGGAATATACATTCTACTATTTTGTGTATCAGGACATTTCCGGAATTATTCAGAAATATTTACCAGAATAATATTACAGATAATCTGTGTTTGATCAGGATGAAGCTGGTGTACATTGAATTTCATGTATTGTTAAGAAACCAAAAGTTGGTCAATGTCAGCAGAGGGAAGAGAAGAAACAGAAGAAACGAGGAATCTGAAGCTGATAATTGCAATCAATTGAAAATACCTACTGCCTTCGGACCAACCGCGAGAAAAAGAGAATCGGCACAATATTTAAACCCAGAGAACTTGACAAGTTACCCCATCATGGTAGATTAACATAAAACGAAATTTTGCCTTTATTGTAAAAATAATTTTAAATCATATATATATATATATATATATATATATATATATATATATATCATAATGTTGTCATCTTTTATGTTTACTAATTTAAGAATTACATCTTTATTACAACTGGTCAATGCCGCAATGCATCACGGGAGGATGCAAACGTTTCCAAAGGGATAATAAGCTTCAATCTTATTTAAGAAGCTGTTCTATAAGAACACTACTGTATACTTAATAGAAACGTAAAATTGAGAATTGTTTGACGCTAAAAACCCACAGACAAAACACGACGCATATTTCCATATCAAATGTTCACGCCAACTCTCTGAATTACGTTTTTAGAAACGCCCACACCATTTTTTTTATTTATTTATTTTATTTTTTTTTATAGTAATTGTAGACTGCAAGTCTGTAACTATTGCCGACTTTTTAAATTAACATTCTGACTAACCACGTGTGAAAAAATAAAATGTAGTAGTGTGTGTATATGTGTGATTTATCCATTGTTTTACCCACATACCTATAGTAGGGTATGTGGTGAAATAGTAGGGTACGTTTATATACCACACTGATTTTACAAGTGTATATGTAAAAAAAAAAAGTATGCATTTTGTGTCAAATTTCTTTAGATAGTTTTGTAAATACAACAAACTGTTGGGAAACTAAAGGAAAGGAACAGGTGCTTATTCTTATTAGTGTTGACATCTCAGTGTGAAGAACCTCTAATGTGTTTTATAAATTATTTGCAATAAGTTCATTTTAACTGTTAATTGGTGATATATATATATATATATATATATATAT
>JAAIIK010000023.1:7295157-7314252 GCA_014706435.1 Silurus glanis
TATATATATATATATATATGTTATTTATATATTATTTCCCTCACTGTATATATTATAAAAGAAATATATTTCTAATGCTTTTTAAAGTATTTCTCTGCACATTCTAATGCTAAGTATTTCTCTGCACATGTCCAAACCATTTCAATCTCGCCATCCTCACCTGGTCTCCAAAACATCCAACATGCGCTGGCCCTCTAATAAACTAATTTCTAATCCTGTCCATCCTCGTCACTCCCAACGAAAACCTTAACATCTTCAGTTCTGTTACCTCTAGCTCCGCCTCCTGTCATTTACTTAATGGCACTGTCTCTAATCCATACAACATAGCAGGTCTCGCCACAGTCCTATAAACCTTCCGTTTCACTTGCAGATACCCTTTTATCACAAATCACTCCTGTCACTCTTCTCCACCCACTCCACCCTGCCTGCACTCTTTTCTTCACTTCTCTTACACACTCTCCATTACTTTTTACTGCTGTACCTGAACTCCTCCATCTTCTCCACCTCTTCTCCTTGCAACCACACCACTCCACTGCCCTCCCTCTCATTCACACACATTCACACACATGTCTTACTCCTACTGACTTTCTCCTTCTCTCCAGTGTGTACCTCCACCTCTCCAGGCTATTCTCAACCTGCTCCCTACTCTCACCACAAATCACAATATCATACACGCAAATGTATCGCAAACATCATAGTTCAGGGAGACTCCTGTCTGTTTTCGTCCGTCAACCTGTAGATCACCACTGCAAACAGGAAAGGGCTCAGAGCCGATCCTTGATGCAGTCCAACCTTCACCTTGAACCAGTCTGTCGTTCCTACTGCACACTTCACTGCTGTCACACTGTCCTCATACATGTCCTGCACCACCCTCACATACTTCTCTGACACACCTGACTTCCTCATACAATACCACAACTCCTCTCTCGGCACCCTGTCGTACGCTTTCTCTAAATCCACAAATACACAATGCAACTCTTTCTGACCTTCTCTACACTTCTCCATCAACATTCTCAAAGCAAATAATGCGTCTGTTGTGCTCTTCCTCGGCAAGAAACCATACTGTTGCTCACAGATGGTCACCTCTTCTCTCAGCCTGGCTTCCACTACTCTTTCCCATAACTTCATGGTGTGACTGATCAATTTTATTCCCCTGTAGTTACTGCAGGTCTGCACATCTCTCTTATTCTTGAGGATTGGTACCAGTACACTCCTTCTCCATTCCTCAGGCATCCTTTCACATTCCAGAATCTTGTTAAACTATCTGGTTAAAAACTCCACTGCCATCTCTCCTAAACATCTCCATGCTTCTAATGGTATGTCGTCTGGTCCTACCGACTTTCCACTCTTCATCCTCTTAATCGCTGCTCTCACTTCCATCACTGCTTCACCATCTCCACACCAGCCAACCTTCTCTCTCTCATTTTCCTTGTTCATCAGCTGCTCAAAATACTCCCGCCATCTTCTCAACACATTCTCCTTACTAGTAAACACATTTCCATCTCCATCCTTTATTGCTCTAACTTGCAGCACATCCTTCCTAGCTCAGTCCCTCTGCCTGGCCAATCGGTATAAATCCTTTTCTCCTTCCTTAGTGTCCAACTTCTCATACAGCTCCTCATATGCCTTCTCCTTGGCTTTCGCCACATCCCTCTTTACCTGCTGCCGCATCTCCTTGTACTCCTGCCTACTTTTCTCATCACTCTGTAGATCCCAATTCTGTTTTGCCAACCTCTTTCTCCTTATGCTCTCCTGCACTTCCTCGTTCCACCACGTCTTTTTGTCTTACTTTCTATTTCCAGATGTCACACCAAGTACCTTTCTAGCTGCCTCCCTTATCACTCCTGCAGTTAGTTGCCCAATCATCCAGCACCTATACACAACCACCGAGCCCCTGTCTGACCTTTTCCCTGAATCTCACACTGCAGTCTTCCTCCTTCAGTTTTCACCATCTTATTCTTCTTTTAGTCCTCACTCTCCTTCTCATCTTCTTTGCCTCCAAAACCATCCTACAGACCACCATCCAATGCTGTCTAGCTGTCCCCTGCCAACACCTTACAGTCTCCAATCTCCTTCAGGTTGCATCTCCTACATAAAACATAGTCCACCTGTGTGCACCTTCCTCCACCATTATACGTCACCTTATGATTCTCCTTCTTCTTAAAATAAGTATTCACCACTGCCATTTTCATCCTTTTAGCAAAATTTACCCCATCTGCCCTTTACAGCCATACCTACCCATCACCTCCTCATCACCTCTGTTCCCTTCACCTACATGCCCATTAAAGTCTGCCCCAATCACCAATCTTTCATTCCTAGGTACACCGTCTACCACTTCATCTAATTCACTCCAGAATTTTTCCTTCTCCTCAATCTCACAGCCGACTTGTGGAGCATAGGCACTGATGACATTTATCATTACCCCTTTAACTTCCATCTTCACTTTCATCACCCTATCAGAAACTCTCTTCACCTCCACTACACTCTTACTCTTATTCCACAAGTCGGAATAATAAATATTTGGATTAGAGTATTAAAAACTTGAAAAGTATTAATCTAATGCATATTTAGAACAAATAAAAACGTGCGATTGAATTGCGATTAATCATGAGTTAACTCATTGGATTAATCATGTTTAAATATTGTAATCGATTGACATCCCACAAAAATTTTGCACACCGCTCACATTTTAGCAACCGTTTTAATGTCTTCTCAAAACTATAGATATGAAACTTGGATATATTTTAGAGTAGTCATTGTGCAGCTTGTATAGTAAGTACAGATTCACTGTCCTCTAAAAAATAACATACAGCCACTATGGTCAAAATAGTGACATCTGGTCATAAGTCACCTGATCATAAGTATAGTATTTGCATATATATACTATAGTATGTTTTTAAGCATTGCATTCCACATTTAGTCCAAATTTTCTCTTATAATTCCCTCCGCTCTTCTGGAAAGCTGTTTCACTAGATTTTCGAGTGTGCTTATGGATATTTGTGTTCATCAGCCACAAGGGTATTACGGAAGCAGGTACTGATGTAGGTGAGGAGACTTGGGGTGCAGTCAGAGTTCCAATTCCTCCCAAAGGTGTTCAGTAGGGATGAGCTCTACAGATCAGATCAGATCAGATCAGAGCTCTACAGCAGGCCACTCAAGATCTTCCTCTCCAAAGCATGTAAACCAGAGACCGTTACATCCATAATATAATAATATATAATATATATACAGTGGGGGAAATAATTACTTGATCCCCTGCTGATTTCGTGATTTTACCCCTTACAAAGAAATGAACAGTCTATAATTTTTATGGTAGGTTTATTTTAACAGAGACAGACAGAATATAAAAAAATCCATTTAAAAAACATTAAAGAAAGGTTATAAATTAATTTATATTTGATTAAATGAAATAAGTATTTGATCCCATACCAAATTATCAAGAATTCTGACTCATAAATTAGTCGTGTCCCTTTAGGAAAGTACTCTAATATCAACTCGTTATCAACCTCTTTCATTTAAACCTCTCCACCACCATAGGCGAGACCAAAGAGCTTTCAAAGGACATTAGGGGCAAGTTTGTAGACTTGCAAAAAGCTAGAATGGGCTTCAAGATCAGATTGTTGCCTTGGCCATATGTTTTTGGTCATTGTCATGCTGGACAACCCCTTCCACCACCCATCTTCAGTGATCTGGTTGAGGCCAGCAGGTTCTCATCCAAGATTCTACACTGCATGGCCCCGTTCATGTGGCGAAGTCTTCCTTTACCCTTAGCAGAGAAACAGCCCCAAAGCAGAATGTGTTCTCCTCCATGTTTGACAGTGGGGATGGTGTTCTTGGGGTCATATTTTTCATTTCTCTGCCTTCAAACATGGCGAGTGGAGTTGATGCTAAAGAGCTCAATTTTGATCTCATTTGACCACATCAAATTTTCCCAAGCCTTTTCTGAATCATTCAGGGGTTCATTGGCAAACTTCAGACGGGTCTGTTCATGTGCATTCTTGAGCAGAAGGACCTCAGTGTGTTATCAATTGTTTTCTTGGTGACTGTGGTCCCAGCTCCCTTGAGATCATTAACAATCATTAACTCTTCTTATGTAATTCTGGGCTGATCCCTCAAATTTCTCAGAATCATCCTTACCCCATGAGGTGAGATTTTGCATGACGCTCCAGGGGGTGATTGACTTATCTTGTATTTCTTCCATTTTCAAACAGTGGTCTATTCCTCATCAAGCTTCTTGCTGATGGTCTTGTAGCCCATTCCAGCCTTGTGCAATAGCTCTTTGGTCTGGCCCATGGTGGTGGAGAGGTTTGAATTTCTGGTTGATTCTTTGAGGGTGTCTTTTATACACATAATGAGTTGAAATTAGGAGTACTTTCCTAAAGGTACAGTACTAATTTGGGTGTGTGGGAGAATTCTTGCTGGTTGGTAGGGGATCAAATACCTATTTCATATAATATTAGTTTATATTTTTTTCTGGATTTTTTTATATTCTTTCTGTTTCTGTTCAAATAAACCTACCTTAACAATTCTATAATGTTAATTTCTTTGCAAGGGGGTACATTTCTAAAATCAGCAGGGGATCAAACAATTATTTTCCCCACTATGGACATACAAGGTTATTCGAAAAGAATGAATCAATTTCATTACGCAACGTAACAACTGAACGTTTTCGGAAGAACGACGCAACTACATTGCCCCTTTGGCAGCCATTCAAAACTTAGATCCCTCTTTCAAATGGGCACTGACTCATTCCATGACGATGCTTGATAACTGAAGCAATGTGTCATGATATCGGTTCATTCTTTTTGAATAACCCCCTATATATATATATATATATGTTATTTATATATTATTTCCCTCACTGTATATATTATAAAAGAAATATATTTCTAATGCTTTAGCCTTATGTATAAGAAAAATATAAGAGCACAAACAAGGAGTTGCTTATCTGAAAATGTTTTATTATAATTATTTATAGCAAAATACAAAAAGAAATTAAATACATAATGATTGAAAATAATATTTTGCAAAATACCAACATCATAAAATAGAAAATATGAAAAATAAGATAAATCCATTTCTCCTTAAACATTGTCATGAAGTAATTGAGTGCCAAATGGCTGTTCCATGTCATTATATTTTTTTTTCCATCACCGCATAAAACACTCATCCCTCTTAGCAAAGTTAACATTTCCAAAGCGTACATTCCGAACAAAGAAAGGTATTTTAACATGAGGTGTAATTTAGTTTTGATAAATGTTTACTAGATATTAATAAACATTTGGCCTTATGTCTATTAGATAAGTACTTTTAACTAGCACAAACGATGCAGTAACATAATAAATGTTTTTTTTTTTTATCAGACTTGCATTCAATTCATGGTGAATTACATCCAGTGTTTTAATTTACAAAAACTAATGTCCAATTTAAATTCCTAACGAGTTTCAAGAACAAACACAATGTTTTTAATAACAAAAAAAAAAGATAATTGTTAAAAAGCATTGTGCCATCTTTCGAAATTTCATCAAAAAAAAAAAAAAAAAAGTGTAAATGCATTGTATTAGCTACATAAAAAAATCAATACTCGTTTTCTACCGGTTAATTAAGCAGGGAAAGCATATTTAGATGATTATACAGTATAAGCTGTAAACTAAATATATGACACATAACTACAGTGTTAATATACCCTTCCACCTCATGTCAATCATAATTATACACCAGAAAGGTGTGCTATTTATCCAGTGTACAATTCTAAAAGAGAAAACAAACAAAAAAAACAGCCACTTATCAACTCTTTATAACAGCAGATTTATAATCCAGGTATAACAGCAAATCCAATAATCCAGCACCTCAGGAATATTTCCAAAACATTTGATCACATTTTCACTTTCCATGTTTTCCATGAGTGAAATACTAGATATATTCCAGCTTTTTTTAGGATGTATGGTAACATTTCATTGCAACATATTTTAGAACTCATTCTTTATATTTATTGTGCTAAAGGTAAAATGAACAGGTCTGTGCAGTGTGTGCATATTTCCGATAAACTGGACTTGTTTCTGGCCGTAGGGCAGAACTGATATTGGTGATTTCAAAATAAGAACAAACAACAGACTGCAGCATGTCATTTTGGCAGCAAACTTCAAATGAAGCACATAGACAGTTACTTTTGGGGGACACTGCACTGGTTGTAATGGGTGCAGTGTCTTGTGGCCAAAGTAAATCTGACTTGCATAGCAAGATTTTCAATCACACACCCTTAACCCAGGAAACAATAAGTAAAAAAAAAAGAGCCGAATTAGATACATGACAGGACTTACTCTGTAAAGCAGGTGTCAAACAGGCCATGCTTTTGTCCATAAACATATAATATTTGAGAGCCAATGGGGGGCCTGTCCTTATTACCTTATTTAGTAATGAGAATAATCACACTTCAGTGATTTTATGTTCTTAGGCACAGTATAAAGTAAAGGTAATAAAAACAAGATAGAATTTCTTTAAGGCACATTCTTCTACTATTGTTTCATAAAAAGGAACCAAAAACAATATAATTAATTCCAGTGCTCAATAAATAATTTATTAGTAGTAAAATACTGGTAGTCTTACTAAAAGGGAAATATAAGGGCATGCTTTTAAGATAGATATGGTTTAAATGTAACAGTTTTAATGGTTTAAAACTCCTTGCACTTCTCCCACAAATTGGTAGTGTTAGAACCTGAAACGGGCTAAATTGAGTATTTCCAGCACAAGATTTAAAGTATCAAAAAATGTTCTATTTTGATAATGAATTAGCATCATTCACACATTTTTTCAGTATCTGGGGTTCTGGCCCTGATTTTAAAGCTCTATTTTGGCCCACAGTGGAATAGGAACAGATATTAACTTTTTTGATCCTTCAGTTCAATTATGGTCTTAAGATGATGTTAAATTAAATTCAGTTGTAGGACCAGGTTCAGAGCCTTTACTAGGCGAGTTCACTTTGCTGAGGCTCCCCATTGCCACTGACTCGAATGGAACTGCCAGACTTGCTGCTCTTTTGATCCTTGCTGTTCTGACTGGACACCTTACCCAAGGCAGCCTGCTCCTGTGCAGATGATTTAGATGAACCTCGAAACTCAGACCCTGAACCAGGTGTTCCCTTGTAGAAGTTGGTAGTGGTGAAAGTTAAGTCATGGTTAGTAGTGTTGGTTGTTTCAGCACTAGTGTTTGTGCCCATTGACTTGGAGATGACCTTGAGCTTGTGTGAGCCAGACTTGTAGTGTTTTTTCTTATGCTGCACACGGCTGTTGTGCTTCAGGAAGAATTCACAAGACTCTTGCAACACACGCCGACTCTCACTGATAGGGCTGGGAGAGAGAAAGAATAGATTGTGTTATAGTGTATAGTTTATAGTGAAATCATTAAGTATGCGCAAAAACAAATGCTGTTTTAAGGATGACAAATATTCTCAGTTGCTGTAAAAGTTCAAACAGTGTTGTTCTGGTCAACAGACCTTAACAAAGAGTCATTTTACTAATGAACACACTGTCATTTTATCTCTGACTTTTTTATCTCCTATCAAAAAACAAATTTTAATAGGTTTTGCTATTATATTTCTCTAATCTAAATGTAATTTAAATCATGACTTTAGAATTATCTATAATTATTAGTGTCAGGGAAAGGTAATAGGCCTCACTCTTTCTTGCGTGTTCTGTTGAAAAAGTAGGCCCACTCTGACCAGGTCTTCTTACTGCTAACCCAAAAAACGGCTGAGATGCCGACTACAAGTGTCATCAGGTATTTAATCAGGAACAGTGATAAATCTGGGTGAGCAGCATCAATTTTCTATAAAGGAAAAATCACAAGATAAAACTGCAATACATGCATTCATTTATAATCACTTTCACTGAAAATTTTTTTTTTTTCTTTAAGTTCGATATAAGAAAATCAGGGCTCACTCTGTACGGGCAGGGGATGCTATACTCCTGACAGTGTTCAGTGATCCATGTGTTCTCCCAGATGCCCCGCAGGGCCTGTTCATACAAGTAGCAGGCCAGCAGTGTGAGTAGAGGAAGCAGGTACAGGCCACTGAACACACCTATGCGTATCATGAACTTCTTCAGCTTCTCCTGGTTGCGCTCATCATGCTGGATCACTTGTCGCACATGATTAAGTGAAACAATGCCAGCAAGGAGAAATGAGAGTCCAGTTATGACACCAAGAGCCTGTGGAGCCAGCACAAACCATCTCAGGGCTGTCAAGTCATATAGGCCAACAAAGCACACACCGCTGATACCATCCCCCTCCACCTTGTTGAGGGCCAGCAGGATGACTGTAAGGCTCCCTGGAAGGCCCCAGGCCACAGCATGGAACCACACAGCCTTCTTCTCGATAGCCTCACAGCTCCACTTGGGCCTTGCTGCAAGAAACCATGTGATTGTGAGAATGACCCACCAGACCATACCAGCAGTGAAGAAAAAGTAGAGCATCATGAAGAGCAGTGTACAGACTTTGCTCTGGCTCCCCTGCACCACTGTGGATACAGTGGTGGGCATGTTTGGCTTGTTACATGCCGTCTCATTACCCAGCAGGAAGCCGATAAAGTAAATAAGAGACACAAAGCTGTAGCAGATGGAATAGAAGACAATTGGACGCTCTGGGTAGCGGAAACGCTTGACATTGATGAGGAAGGTAAAGAAAGTAAATAGTGTGGCACACAAGCACACAACAGAGGTAATGCCGATAAACTTCTTGGCAAACTCAATCTCGTGTCTTTTGAAGTACATGTTATCACATGGAGGAGCACAATCCTGAGCACCCAGGAAGGAGGAACCCTGACCAGAACGGGTCTTCAACTGTAAAGGACACCAGAAGCCCAATTCTCTACTGGCTAATAAAGATGCTTTGGGTGTTGTTATGTCTTTTTGAGGAAGCTCGGTAGATTCATCTGTAGAGGTGTGACAGGGCTTTAGCCTAAATCACGAAGAGAAAAAAATTATTATGAACCTCGAGAATGTGCAATAATTTAAATGGTTAAATAAGTATTCATTATAACTATATGTTGGATAACCTTTAAAAAAATATATAAAAAAAGAATAAGAATGTGCTGTGTGTGTTTTGTGACCTGTCACAAGACAGCTCCGATGGCCAAGTGATGTCGAAGGTTAGCATGTCTTTTGTACAGTCAGAGAGGACGCGCACACAGTGCTCTCTACAGGGCTGATGCACTTGTGTCTGCTGTGTACACTCTGGAACAAAGGCTTGGCACAAGAACAAATGCACATCTGGCGAGCAGTGTAGACTAACCAGTGGCATGAAGTGCTGAAAATGCAAAAACAAAGAGGTTGAACTATGTCTCAGGCATAACAGAAAATGCCCTTCTATAAATTGTTTTTATGATTTGTATATACTAAATACTTTTATTAATTACTCTGATGTCTTTTATTAAATACTCTGAGCCCTACTCTGTTCTTGGCCCACTGCCCACAAAACCTATATTTGCTTCCTCAGTGTACAAATTATTCATAAGGACGATTTTAGCTTTCACTGCTATGCTGATGATGCACATTTAGTATATGTTTTAGCTTCATGACAAACATCAACTATGTTGAATATGTGAAAAACAATCTCTCATATTCTTCATATATTCTATTTTATGTTATGGCTATGACTAGAAAAAAGTCATCCGTTTAAAAAGAAAACACATCCAAATTAACCAAGCAAACCCTGTGCCAAAATGTATTATGGTCTGATGAGAACAACTGTAAAAGATATAATCCATAAATCCATAAAGCACACCATACCCACATTACTTTTCTTCAGGTGAGGTGGAGGGAATCATGGTTTGTATATAAATACCAGATGATTTTAGTTGTCTTCTAAAACACTGAATATGGAATTAATTCCACTATTTAACATGACAAAGGATAAAAGCATTGGCTTAACCTAAGAACCATCAAATTGTATTTTATGACCTAGCCAGAGCCTAGACCTGAAGCCAACTAAGAATATTTGAGGTAAACTTGTGCAAGCTATGTGTAGAAGATGCTCTTACATTTTGATGAATCTAGATTTTTTTTTGCAAGAAAAAGTGGAAAGTATTAGCAAGTCAAGATGTAGATTGTAATTTCACATTGGGGGTGGTGGTGGTGGGTATTTCTGACATTATTTATCTGGTTTTTTTGTGTGCAGATATTTATACCCATTGTAAGTACAATTATTACTATATAATAACATAGTGGTCTTACTATTCAACAGTAACTCCGGATACTCACAATTACATTGTTTTCGGCAGTGAAAGTATGAAACTTTTTCTGCATGAGCCCACCTTCCTAGTTTCTTGATAACTTGCACAAGTCCCTAATAAATGTATGCATTTAATGTGATTTAATAAAACTATTATGAATTAAATTTAATAGCTTTAATATTAAGACATTTTGATGTTGTAAGCCTTGTATAGTCTTATTTTTAATAAACTGCAATTTACTTTTAATACTGCATGTCCCACAATTTGAGCAACTCTGCTTTAGTGTGTTTATTGACTCCAGTACCTCAATTGAAACTCAAGCAGATACATTGCTAAGCTAAAAACAAATACAATGTCAGCAAGAATGAAAACCAGTTCCCACTTTGGTTACCTCTACCCTGAATCACTATATAGAACTGATTTCTGAATGATACATTAGGTGCATAAAATAGTTCAGTTGTGAATACAATTTGAAATACAAAACACTAATAATGGCATATAAAGCACTAAATGGTCTTGTTTCATGGTAATTAACTAAAGTACTGGTCTTTTATGAAACACCACACTTGTTTCAATCAAAAGGTGCAGGTTTTTTTGTTAGTACCTACAATAAAGAGACTAAACAGAAGTTATGGAAGATTGTTCCAGTTGTTCTAGGTCCATGATGAAAACCTAGTTTAATCACCTTTCTCTTTTTTTAATGGCTCAGGGAATTATGGCAAACTGGATTACTGAGTGCTGTTACCCACCACTTTTATAATTACTCATGTGCCACTTATCCCTGATCAGTTTGTAAGGTCTTGTTAGGCGAGTTAAAACCCAGTTAGTACTTAAATGTGTCTATCACACCTGTGTCAGTCTCCAATGACTGACAAATGACAGCTGAAACCATGTCACAGTCACCGAAATACCCAATGCTGGGTTACTGAAAACAGAGTATACATGAAACTAGTACATTTTAGTGTGGTTAGTATTGAGATAAAGCCCCACCTTCATCTTGATAGCAGCAACATCCTGGTCGTAATGCTCAAACATGTTAGGGAAGAAGGTCATGTTGTACGGCATGGTGTTACACCATTGCACGTGCACCGGTTCACAGGTGAACATGCTATGTGTCAGGCATGTGTCCAGATGCACCGCACACACACACAACCAAAGCCAGGTGCAACTCCACATGGTGAACTACTACGCCACGGTGTTTAGCGCTACTGTAGAAAACCAAACTTGCTCAGTATTTTGGACACAACTGAAAGGCTGTGTTATTTGGCTTTTGGGCAAAAGGTACGTCCATGTCCATGGAGAAGAGCAACACCTCCGCTTTATGACCACAAGCCAGATTTGAGCACAAATTACTCCAACACACAAAGGAGCCTAAAACAGAGATCCACACAACAGAGTCATGGAAATGCAAAAAGCAGCAAGCATGAGACACAACTTTAACCTGTTTCACATTGCCTGGTCTTAAACAGCACACACTTCTTAATGCAAAATAAAAGTGGACTTTGCGGCAAATCTGTTCAAACCAACCTTTCTCTTGATTTGACTCTTTATTTTTGTTGATGTGAAATTGGAAGAGAAACAGATACTTTAATACATTGTGATTAAATATATTTACAGGATTCTGGTTCAGACATGCTGCTGATCCTGGAATGTCGGGAAGTTTTCAGGTTACGCCTTAAAGGTGGTTGTCGAAGATGGATTTACAGTTTGTAAAATTACACCGACCTAATGTGATAGGTTCACGGATTCAAAACACCAAACTATTCAGGCTTACAGCAATGAGCCTGGTCGGGTTTTTGACAATTTTGACGAAGTTCGACAAAAGCGGACGCTTTCTTTTGTCCGGAAGTCTCATGTCGACCATTACAAAGCAGTCGTAGGTTTCATGTTTTCCTAACACTCCTACAACCAAATACAGAGTGTATGCTCAAAATACAGCTTTCTGTGCAATACAATTTTCATCAGTATACAGTTATTTAGCTTTGTTTTGTGCCCCATGTTCCCCCACTTACGTATATTCCTGTTATTCGTCACATTCTGCAAACAAAGTTTCACCTCTTCTAACAGAGTGCAGTCTCCGCTCCGTAGTCTAGTTCTTCCTGGGAATTAAGGAATCAATACATATTTGTAATTATATATTACACGCTATGATCTATATATTTTTTTAACCGAATAATAAAATACGAAACTACGAAGTAAACGAGAACCTTTATTGCCTGTAAAAGACAGACAACGAGAAAGAGATTGAAAAGTGAAGCAAAAGTGTCTCCGACGCCCTCTAGTGGCTGCTCGTGTCCTAACCCCACCCAAATTTCAGTGTCCCTATGGAAAATCCATGGCGGAGTATGTTCTATGGAGCACACAACTGTCTAGCATTTTACAAAAAAAAAAATCTCAACAAATATAAACATGAAATATGAAATGTCTGAATTGTTCTTGCAGATACATCTGTACATTTAAATGTGCTTGCCCTTTCTGAAAACTGATTAAAAATTCATGTCATAATGTAGTTATATGCCCCCTATAAGTTTATAAGTCCATAAATGATAGTGTTCCACATGAAATTTGCACAAAATATCCTATGTCTTATGCCATCTCAGCCCCCTAAAGTCTTGCCTCACATGGGTGGCCAAAGACACAGACTGACAGAATTTCTCACAACGACATATCCCTATCTGTATTGCTAAATGGTGTCTTTTTGAAACTCGTTTACAAAGCCCCTCTCAGCCAAGAAAGTGTAATGAAAATGTACAACACTGATTTTTTTATATACACATAAACTACTTTCAATTCAATTGAATTCGATTCAGTTTTATTTGTATAGTGCTGTTAAACAGTGGATATTGTCCCAAAGCAGCTTTACATAGATAAGTAAATAAGTTATAAAATCGGAATTTATGTGTAAGTTCCTATAAGTCTATCCTTTATAAGTTTATCTCTAATTAGCAAGACAGTGGCAAGGAACCATTCATCGAGTTTTTTTGAGGAAGAAACCTTGAGAGAAAGGGAACCTCACCCATCCTCATCTGGGTGGCACAGAATGTCCATTCATTATAGTTCCTTAATTGTTAAGGTGTGCTGTTCAGTGATTGGCATTTAAATGCAGAACTGTTCATGCAAATTGCAGTCCTATGCCATCTTTAAGATGTTCATGTGGAACTATTCTCAGCTGCACAACATGTTCTTAAACTGAAGAGAACTCCATCCAGAGGTAGGGTATTGATGAATCAGGCAGATCCAAAAAGAAGAAAGGGAAAGAATCACTAATCATTGGTACCTTAAGAGCATATTTAACTAGACAGAAAGAGAGAGAGAGAGAGAGAGAGAGAGAGAGAGAGAGAGAGAGAGAGAGAGAGAGAGAAAACAGAGGGGTGACAGGAAGAGAAAAATAAGGATTAATACATGTTCTTAAAAACCTTTTTTTTTTTAGCAAAGCCTACACATAACACACATCACATCATAACCTTGTGCTCCAGAACATCTGATCAAATGCACATTATCAACTTGTGCTGTTAATATCATGAACAGCAGCTACGCTAATTTCTTTCCACTGCTTCTCTTTCTCTACCCATCCCGAGGCAACCTGAGGTTGCTTCAGCTCCAGTCACATCCCACCTCATGAAGATTGTGGACCTTTAAAGAAGTAGATGCCGAACTCGCAAACATCCCCAACCATCTAGAGACGTACCAGTGCCAATTGGATCCCACTTCATGTTAAGTTTTGACATTGGACCTCCTTGAGTGTTTAAAGGCTCTGGCATGGAGAAGCTAGTGTTAGATCTGTGATGATCGCAAATGTTGAGCTATTTTATGAGTTGCTCAGTAGCTACTAGTTTTATAACCACAATGACTGTAAAAGACAGCAGAAAGATCATTACTCATAATCTTACACTCCAGTGCTCATGTTAGTTCTCACTCTCCAGTGTTCTGTATTGTTTAAAGACTATAATCACACTCTTGATGTCAACCAAATGAGGATGGGTTCCCCTTTTGAGTCTGGCTCCTCTCAAGGTTTCTTCCTCATAACATCTAAAGGAGTTTTTCCTTGCCACAGTCTTCATGGCTGCTCATCAGGGATAAATACACATCGTTTACCTTAACTGTTAATTTCTGTAAAGCTGCTTTGAGACAATGTCTGTTGTGAAAAGCGCTAAAGAAATAAACTTGACTTATCGTTAAATTAAATTACATGGCTAAAGTCTGTGGTAATTTCAACATAACACTGATATGTGCTGTTTGGTCATCCCATTTCAGGATTAGTCCCCTATTTGCCAAGTATAATGGGTTGCATGCACAAGGAATTTGGATGGTGTGGTGGTGCTATAAAAATAATTATAATAAAGTAATAAATAAAGATAGAGACATTAACTATACAATTTGTGCAGGGTATTAAAAAATGAGGCAGTGCACATGATAATATTTGCCAATTAAGTCCACGGTGCAGGGTTGCTCTATGGTAGTCTTTGTTAATTGCACTAATGTAACACATGAAATTAATAGTGTAACTTGTGTGCTTCAATTTGTGTAGGAACGGTTTATGGCCCACAGTTATGTGTGTGTTGGTTAAGTGAACACAGACGTTTAGCCATGTAATGTATTTTAGCTGAGCCAAAACTCTAAAACTCTTAACTATCATCATCCACTCCAACAAATCACGGAATGATATTGTTGACAGCAGGTAGTCTTTACATTCACCCAATTCCTTAATATAAAAATAAATAACAATACACAAAATGTCTAACTGTACAATACAATTCTAAACATCTACATTATAAAGTGACTTTATTAAAAGGATGTAAATATTTTTTGATGAGAAACACAAGTCCAAGCCACAAACGCACTACATTACCCATGAGCATCGCGGTGCGGAAGTGCTGCTACACGTGTTTTACAAGCGCGGTGTTAGCGCTGATATGCTGAGGACTGGACGACAGGACCATTTTTTTATACATTTATACATTTACAAGTTTTCCCATAACAAGCAGGATACAAAGTAAGTACTTTCCATTTATGTCAGGTACAAACGAAGGCTGTAATTTGGCGAATGTATTTACATTAGGAAACTTGTTCCCGTATTTGCTATGGAAGTGGCTAGCTAATTACAGCCAAATAACTTAAAGAAGACGAGACGAGACGTGTGTGAATATTGCGTGCAGAAATAAAAACGTGCTCATTCTTTTTGCTGTAGATGTCGGGGGCCAAAGACAGAATGCGACACAAGAAAATGAGAAATCAGCCTTCTAATGTTACTTATTCGCAGTCACATGATGGTACAGGTTGGTGGAAAAATATATTAAATACTTCCTTTCCGACTTTTTAAGCTGTGGGTTGCCGAGCTTGTGTGTCATTTATATTAAAATACTTATGTTCAGGTCGCAGCTCCGATTCTCAGGAGCAGCAGCAGCAGCACATGAAGGGGTCTCTACAGCTCCCCAGCACCTGGGTGACGGGGCATCAGGATGAAAGAGTTGTACCTGAGCAGCCACTGCCCAAGTACATCACTGGTAAGGATCAGAACAGAATAACAGGACATTTTATTATGGTTTTGGAGGCATCAGGATGTACTTAGGTAGTGCCTGTTCATGTCCATCATTGGAGGAGGTGAACATGAGCAGGCACTGCCTAAGTGCCTCACTGGTAAGGATCAGAAGAGTAAAACAGTACATATACAATGTGCTTTGTGGGCATCAGAATGGACATGAGCAGGCACTGCCCAAGTACATCACTGGTAAGGACCAGAACAGTAAAACAGCAAATAAAATATGAAATAAAATAGCTGTTACTTTCTTTGCTAGATACTGCTGCATTCGGCTTTTATGGTTTTGTTTTCCCATTTTTTTTTTGTTTCTTTCCAGCATCACTCTTTGCCAAAGCACGAGCTGCAGAAGTCAATGCCATGTTAAGGGCTGCTACAAAGATGACAAGTAGCTCCCATGTGTTCGGAGCTCTGCCAAAGCATATGCGCCGAAGAGCCATGAGCCACAACATCAAGAGATTGCCTTGCAGACTGCGAGAGATGGCACAGAGAATGGTACACAATTTCTTGTTTAAAGTCGGATTTGTATGTCACCTGTTCGGGTGATTTAAACCATAACCTGCTGCTGTTATGACTATGAAAAGGGTTTATTGAACATTTGATTTAAGGAGAGTTAAAAAACAAAAAGTATTATTTATTGTATAGATTTCAACAAATGGACAATTCTATACTCTAAATTTTTCTTTTAAAGGGGTCCCTGATTATAAAAAGTTAGATTCATTTTAGAGTTGCAACGCAACTTTCTCCACAAACCCTCAACATTTGACATTGGCTTTAGAATGTTCTGAGGGATAATAGTGGGCCATTTTCAACATTTTCCTACATGTGTAACAAACCAGCTCATCATTTAGGATTGTTGTGTTGATTTGTTTTTTGTGCCCAACTTTTGGAGATATAAAACAAATAGATTTGGTGCTGAAATCTGATCAGTCAATTTTGATGCCTAAATACACACGTGTGATATAACTAATAATTAAGAAATCTATTTTATCAGGGTTCTTTTTTCACTGCTTTCTCTTTCTTATTGTTACTATTTTAATAAACATTAAACCATTCAAGGGTGTGTATTGCAGTAATTTTTATCATGGGAAAGGTGCACTTTACTCTGCTGCATGTCATGCCTAAGAACACCTTTTCTCATGATAAATCACTGTAATGAACACTATTGTGACTTGATTTATTGTAGTGGTGTTTTGTGTGTGTAGAAACTGTTTTTAGTGCTGTAACCTTATTTCTGTTGTCTAGTTGGAGAAGAGTCAGCAGACAGGGAAGAAAGAGAAAAAAGAGCAGTCAAAGACCAAAAGTCGACGTGCCCGTCGCCGCCATGGCAGCCTGTTGATGGAATTTAACCGACGGCAGCGTAAGAATAAATGGTTAGAGACTCACATCTGGCATGCCAAGCGTTTTCACATGCTGAAGAAATGGGGTTACTGTCTGGGAGACCGCCCCACATACAAGTGCTACAGAGCCAGCTATAGGGCCATGAATTCTGGCTGTCTGCTGCAGGTCTGCTTGCTGGAGTTTTTATCACTCTTAACAGTAGCATTAAATACCTCATGCTTTTTAAGCAATTATAACCCTTTTTTTTGTCTTTCTTTGCTTCTCATGCTGTTTAACATTCAACCATTTTTTTTCTTTCAGTTTTTACTCTTTCTTGGTCAATTTATGTATTTATATTTCACATTTCTTGTCTTATTCAGGACCTCTCATACTATTGTTGCATAGAGCTTCATGGTCCAGAGGAACACCTACTCACTGCACTCTCCAGACTCACCAACAAAGATGCAGGTGAATATTTCACCAGCTTTTCAAAGCTCCACCCTATACAACAGAAAAAAACACTATAAATTATGAATTGCTGTTCAAAAAGTGCATGTGTGTATGATGGACTGGTGTCCAAAACCATGGCCATATTATGCACATCTTGGTGGTACAATTCACCTCGATGCCATAACTAAAATAAGCACAGGTTCCCAATTCTGCCATGTGCTAAGCTGCAAACAAATGTTTTCTAAGTTAATTGTATTAGATGACTTGCTGTCTTTTCCCGAAGCATGCAGCAAGGTGGAAATGCTGACAAATAAGTTAAACGAAGCACAGTGCAGCACAAAGCACAATATAATTCAACTGTTAGTACAATGCACATTTACCTAAGCACATGCTGACTGAAAATAATCTCTTTTATAAAGCTTGTAATAGTAATACTAATGAATAAAAAATAGCTAAATGTAATGATTATGGCTTAAAGTTAATTAAATGACGATTTGTGAAATATGAAAAGTATATTCCTCATAGCCAGTATAAGTGTAATATTGTCATTAATATAATTTTGGAATCCCAATAAGTGTTGTTGGTTTCTGTGTCCCTGCAGGCCCAACATTTGCTGCAGCATCATGTGTGTCAGGGCAAAAAGAGGGGCGTGTTATGCTTTATAAGGCTGATCAGTACCCCTACCAACCTCTGGGCCCTGTGCAATTTCTCTGGAGACCATGCGCTACTGCATCACCTCACAGACAGTTGTGGATCTGGTCACATCCCACTTTAAAACAGGTAGCATGTATGTGCATTTATACACACTTAGAAGCTAAAGTTTATTAGGTATACTTGCAATAATTAGCCATTTATCAGTTATACCTTTCATAGCTCACTGCAGCTTCTAGTTGACCTATTGCTATGCGGCCATTTTTTCCCATTTATTATTTTAGAGAGACTAACCATATAGCCATAAATATGGAAATTCTTAAATAAATTTAATTATTTAATTTCAATATTATTTGAAATAATAATGATCATAATCTTAATAATAGCAGCAACTGATGGCATTACTGTTATTACTACTACAACTAATAATATTCAGATGTACATATAAGGTCATTGATATGGCAAGATGTTTGTGGACACATGAGCATCACACCCATATGTGGATCTTCCCCATACATTTACTATGAAAGCATACAGTTGTCTAAAATATCCATTGAATATATTGTATGCTTTACTTGTATGTATTATTATTGAGATTTTGGAATAAAGTGAGGTCCTTGAAAACATGGATAGAAAAGCACACAGACATTTTAAATTAGTGTATTTAATTTAAATATTTCAAGAAAAGTCTTTTGACATTGTTTAAGTACTAGTGACTGAGCTTTAAGGTTCTCTTTGCCTGACATTACTGCCTAAACTCTTTGTTGAATCAGCACATATGGGTGTTTTGGTCTGGTGTAAACATTCTTTTGGCCCATTATAAAGTGTCTCTATGAATGTTTTTCTGTGTGTGTGTGTGTGTGTGTGTGTGTGTGTGTGTGTGTGTGTGTGTGTGTGTATGTATATATATATA
>JAAIIK010000023.1:7314652-7332296 GCA_014706435.1 Silurus glanis
TGTGTGTGTGTGTATATATATATATATATATATATATATATATATATATATAATATATCACAGGATCTTCTACCAGAATTGCAGTCAGTATGCCATTGCTTTGAAGCAGTGGCTCCAGCTAATGTAGAAGTGGACCCTTCAGAGAACCTGGTAGAAGAAAGTCTCATTCCAGCTGCATCTTCTGACTCTAAGCCACGGTGTGCCAAGAGGAAATTGAAAGCTGACCATAAGTATGGCTGCACTGCCAAAAAAATTGTGGGGGATGGCACTCGATCACTTACAACTCCTGTTAGTTGGACGTCCTGCAAAACTGAGATTGTGATCAGGTGAGCAACATAATGGCATCACATGTGAAATAAATCCAATGCGAGTTCTATATGTTGGTTTTCCTTTTCAGTGATCTCACCATGGAAATAGTACGGTATCGTCTAATTGGTCCGCTTTCCCACTCTGTGCTGAATCAGATACTTGTACCAGCAACTGACTGTGAGGTGAGTTGCAGCTTAAGCACTAAGAAAATGGTCTATTTCCATGAATACTGAAGTGCTGACGTGTCTTGTTAAAGAATGGAATTGCATTCATGTGTAAACTATCCATTTTTTATTTATTTATTTTTAAAGAATAATATTGAAATGACTTCATCCCATTTTTGGTGGCCAGAAGAGTGTAAGAAAGAGGAGAGCATGTCCCTACATCGCCAGCAAACAGATATTTTTCAGCTCTTGAAAGGTATTGTATTTATTGCTATAATTAGTTTTATTGTGGCAGTTTTTTTCCAAGATTGTAGTAATACACCAATTCCTCTTCTTTAGATCAGCAAATGTTGCTCATCAACAGACAAGCATAACTCTTTTGCAATATATTCAGCAGAATATAAAATGTGTAACGAAAAAATCTTTTTGAATAAGGTATAAACTCTACGGGTGAGCTTCCAGGAGGGTGTGTTCTGGGGATGACCGTAAACGACCCAAGACTGTCTTTGTCTGCGAAACGAGGAAAAGTTACAACAGATTTTTACCAGACCCAAGGTGAACACTCATTTTCACATTTATGTACACAGTGTATATATTTGTGCTGTGATATCACATGAATGTTTGGTTAACCAGTATGTTCTGGAAACACTGTGTCAACTGCATGCTGTGTGGATTTTTCTGGCAAGCTTTCTCTCTGCTGTCTAATGTGAACAATCAAACTCTTGCAATGCAAGCAATGTAATTCCCAAATTAAGAATATTAATTTTATAGCCATGTAATAATATTTTGACTGATTTATACATCACATCTCAATCTGCTAGAAAGCTAGGATACTTTCATATTGCATATAAGTTTATCTAATAATGAATTATAATGACAATTTCTAGATTGTCTAGAAGATTTACTAGAAGATTTATTGGATACACATCAATGCACATTGTGATATAGCAGCTTTACAGAAATAAATTGATAAAGAATATACATTTAAATGTATTTAATACATTTAAATGTATAAATTAGCCTTTATAAGTGTTATTTCTAATGAGCAAGCCATTGGTGAAGGTCACAAGAAACAACACTCTGAGATGGCATGAGGAAGAAACCTTGCATCTGAATAATGAATGCATGTTCAAGTAACTGTTCACTGATGGAGACTTGCAAAACCTTTCATGGTATTTGTAATCCTTAGCCATTGTAGCAAACTATTCACATCAATTACAGTCCAAATCCACATTGCTACAATGGCTTAGGACTACAACTTAGAACAAAAATAACAATCATTGAAAGTATTTTACATTGAATTAATTTTCATTATACCCTGGCAAACTGTCCCCTCCAATAGTATTAGTAAAATGTCAAGGTCAAATTTGTATTTGCAAATACACTGAAGAGGTTTGGGTTTTCAATCATTCATTCAATTCCTCATATTTACCTCTCAGTGTGTTGAACAAGTTAGAGCAGCTTTGGTGGCAGACCACTCAGTTAGTAGCTGAGCAAAAGTATTGAAACTGTTTGCATTTGTTAGTAGTATTTAGTTGCATATACCTTGCTACTACTGGCCTCGGCTGTTACATTCTTCTTTTCCAGGCTTGTGCCACAAATTATTTCAGTTGTTATTTGTTTTCACTCTTTAGGAGGTGAAAATCATGCTCAATTGTGTTAAGGTGTGGTGATTAATTTGCAAACTGTCTACTTTTTCCTCTCCTCATGAAGTCTTCTGTTTGTTGGAGTGTGTTTTTGTTACATTGTCTTGCTGCATGGTTTCACGTTAAAGCCATGTAACCCAAAGCCATGGCATTGAATCTGGTGTGCCTGACCGATGAGCTCATGTTTTGTCTTTATTCTGTCTTCTTTCTTTTTTTGCCTTTTGTAACATGGTCTCTGCTCTTAAAGTTTTCATCAAATTGTGGATTGTTATTCCTACATCCCATCCCAGGAGGTTGTGTCTGACTGGGTTTTTTTTATTTTTTTTTTTATATATTTTTATAGCTTTTACTGCATACATTTTTTTTCTGCCATTAGTCGCTGTTGTTTTCCTTTGCTGATCTGGTTATATTAGGTTTTAGTATAATAGTGGTTCCTTTCTTCTTCTTTTTAAGGCTTTCGGGTCAAATTGTTGCATTTGCTTTGCCCAATGCCTGTAAGATGCTTTGATCAAGTTTTGGTCTTTTCTTAGCTCAAAATGGTTTGCTTTTTTTCCTTAGACTGGCCTTTAATTTTGGTTATTCCAACAATAAATGCAGACTTCTCTAGAGCATCCAAAGGGCTCACACCAAGAGTAGATATTCAAAAGCTATTATTTAAACCAGGGGTCCCCAAAATTTTTTATGTAAGGGCCACACAATTTTTGTCTTTGTCTTTAAGGGGGGCCAGGTCGGTCTTTAACAGAAAATTAGATGGGCCGGAGTCACTACCAATAATATTGTGGACATTTTATCATGACTTTAAATGTATTTATTTTGCCTCTTAATTCTAAAATAGTTCATTATTTTATGTGCACCGTACAGACAAATGAGCATTACCTTTCAAGAGATATATTGCCTATTAAAATAGCAATATTACTATCATAATGACAATTTTTTTCATATTCATTGCTATTGATATAAAAACATTTCACTTAATTATGCATATTGTGGATTATACCGATAGCTGTTAACCTATTATTAAACAGATAGTTTTAAATATGGATACTGGATAAAAAACAAACAAGCATAACACTCCATGTAAAATAGTGCTGATCTCTATTACTACTTCTTCTATTGGCTGCTTCCGTTAGGGGCCGCTACAGCGGATCATCCGTCTCCATACTTCCCTGTTCTCTACATCTGCCTCTTTCAAACCAACTACCTGCATGTTTTCCCTCATCACATCCATAAACCTCCTTGGCCTTTCTCTTTTCCTCCTTCCTGGCAATTCCATCCTCAGCATTCTTTTATCGATATACCCCATGTCCCTCCTCTGCACACGTTTGAACCATCTCAATCTAGCCTCCCTCACCTTGTCTCCAAAACATCCTACATGCACTGTGTCCCTCTAATGAACTCATTTCTAATCCTGTCCATCCTCATCACTTCCAATGAAAATCTCAGCATCTTCAACTCTGCCACCTCCAGCTCCACCTCCTGTCTTTTAGTCAATGCCACTGTCTCTAACCATACAACATCGCAGGTCTCACCACCGTCCTATAAACTTTCCCTTTCACTCTTGCAGATACCCTTCTATCACAAATCACTCATGCCACTCTTCTCCACCCTGCCTGCACTCTTTTTTCACTTCTCTAACACACTCTCCATTACTTTTCAATGTTGACCCCAGGTACCTGAACTCCTCCACCTTCTCCACCTATTCTCCCTGCAACTGCACCACTTCACTGCCCTTCCTCTCATTCACACACATGTACTCTGTCTTACTCCTACTGACTTTCAATCCCCTTCTCTCCAGTGCATATCTCTAGCTCTCCAGGCTCTTCTCAACCTGCTTCCTACTCTCACCACAAATCACAATATCATCCGCAAACATAATAGTCCACGGAGACTCCTGTCTGACCTTGTTCGTCAACCTGTCCATCACCACTGCAAACAGGAAAGGGCTCAGAGCCGATCCTTGATGCAATCTAACCTCCACCTTAAACCTGCACCAAAAATGTCCTGCACCACCCTCAAATACTTCTGACACACCTGACTTCCTCATACAATACCACAACTCCTCTCTGTCGTACACTTTCTCTAAATCCACAAACGCACAATGCAACTCCTTCTGACCTGTATACTTCTCCATCAACATTCTCAAAGCAAAAATGCGTTTGTGATGCTCTTCCTTGGCATGAAACCATACTGCTGCTCACAGATGGTCACCTCTTCTCTCAGCCTGGCTTCCACTACTCTTTCCCATAACTTCATGGTGTGACTGATCAACTTTATTCCACTGTAGTTACTGCAGGTCTGCACATCTCCCTTATTCTTAAAGATCGGTACCAGCACACTCCTTCTCCATTGTTCAGGCATCCTCTCACCCTCCAAAATCCTGTTAAACAATCTTATTAAAAACTCTGCTGCCATCTTTGCTAAACATCCCCATGCTTCTACCGGTATGTCATTAGGTCCTACCGACTTTCCACTCTTCATCCTCTTAATCATTGCTCTCACTTCCTCCTTACTAATCCTATCCACTTCCTGCTTTACCATCTCATAATCCAACCTTTCTTTTTCATTTTCCTTATTCATCAGCTGATCAAAATACTCCCTCCATCTGCTCAACACACTCTCCTTATTCATCAGCTGATCAAAATACTTCCTCTATCTGCTCAACACACTCTCCTCACTAGTCAACACATTTTCATCTGCATCCTTTAATGCTCTAACCTGCAGCACATCCTTCCCAGCTCGGTCCCTCTGCCTGACCAATCGGTACAAATCCTTTTTTCCTTCCTTAGTGTCCAACTTCTCATACAGCTCCTCATATGCCTTTTCCTTGGCTTTTTCAACATCCCTCTTTACCTGCTTACCTGCAGTTGCCGAATCGTTCAGCACCTCTTCACCACCACTAAGCCCCTGTCTCTGACCTTTCCCCTTAATCTCACACCACAGTCTTCCTCCTTCAGTTTCCACCATCTTATTCTTTGTTCAGTCCTTACTCTCCTCCTCTTCGTCACCTCCAAATCCATCCTACATACCACCATTTGATGCTGTCTAGCTACACTGTCCCCTGCCAACACCTTCGTGTCCAATCTCTTACAGGTTGCATCTCCTGCATAGAATATTCCACCTGTGTGCACCTTACTCCACTCTTATACATCACCCTTTGCTCCTCCTCCTTCTTGAAATACTTATTCATCACTGCCATTTCCGTCCTTTTCACAAAATCTATTACCATCTGCTCTTCCACATTCCTCTCCTTAAGGCCATACCTACCCATAAACTCCTTATCACTTTTGTTCCCTTCACCTACATGCCCATTGAAATCTGCCTAGGTCATTTATATGTACACTGTCCACCTCTTCATCTTAATCATTCCAGAATTTTCGATCTCACAACCCACCTGTGGAGCATAATCACTGATGACATTTATCATCACCCCTTCCAGCTTTACGTTCATCACCCTATCAGAAACTCTCTTCACCTCCACTACATTCTTACTGTACTCTTCCTTCAGGATCACCCCTACACCATTTCTCTTTTCATCCACACCATGGTAGAACAGTTTAAAGCCACCTCCAATGTTCCTTACTCCTTTTCCACTTGGTCTCCTGAACACACAACATATCTACCTTTCTCCGCTCCATCATATCAGCTACCTCTCTCCCTTTACCAGTCATAGTACAAACATTTAAAGTGCCCACCCTAACCTCCACTCTCCTACACTTCTCCTCTCCCTGCTGTCTCTGTAGAGGTCTTCTCCATCGCCTCCTTTGGCAAACAATACCTGTGGTGGTGGTTGTTAACCCAGGCCTGGATCGATCCGGTATGAAATTCTGATTTGTGATCCGCATATTTGATTTGTCACGTTTTAGCTGGATGCCCTCCCCATTTATCTGAGCTTGGGATTGTGCAACCCTTATGACTGGGGTACTACTGAACTGTATTACAAAAAAAAAATAAGTACTGAATCGTGCTAAAGGAAATAAATAGGAATATATTAATTAATAAATATAATTATATAATTAATAAATTATAAATATAATATAGTGCTTTCCGTGCAGCACACCATCCCACATGTAAAAACAAACAGCATGTAGCATCAGTGATTTACCCCCTAGAGGCCACTCTCATAAGGACAACGGACTGAAAGCCAGAAAAATGTCTCTAGGTTACGTATGTAACCCTAGTTCCCTGAGAGAACGAGATGCCACTCTCCGCGATGTCCACGCCCTGAATCCCGTGTGTAATCTGTCCAATGGAAAGCACGCCGTCACGACTAGGAAGCTATCAAAAGCACCTGGCAGTGTGGCCTTAGAGGCTGCCACACTCCGGGTCGAATGCGCTCTGACACTGAACGGGGAGGGGTGACCAAGGGACTCGTAGTAAGATGCGATTGCATCGACAAACCAACTGCTCAAATTCTGCTTGTTCGCAGGGAGGCCTCTATTCAGAGGGCTGTAGAAGACGAGCAATTGTTCGGACTTCCTCCATGGACTCGTCCTGTGGACGTAATTGTCCAATACATAGCTGGTTCAGCTTCTCCTGGTCTGTGGCCTGGAGACTAACGGGTCGTGGGATGACCCAGGGCACTTGGGGATGTAACTCGTTCTGGTATACAAGAAGACAGTGGCCATGCCAGAAAAAGGGGGCCACTGAGAGGGCCTGTAGATCCCCTACTCTCTTAAGAGAGCAAATAGCCAAGAGGACTTGACTGTGAGGTGCTTCAAAAATGCCTCTGTCAATGGCTCAATGTGGGGGCTCAGATAGAGCCTCCAGCACAACGGCCAGGTCCCACCCAGGCACTTTAGGTTGCACCGGAGGCTGTGCCATGGAGAACCACGTCACCAGCAGGTCTCTGCCCAGTAATTGTCCCGCCAAGGGGGCATGATACGCCAAAATAGCAGACGTGTAGACTTTGACGGTGGACGGAGCCAACCCTTTTGGCGAACTGTTCTTGAAGGAATTCCAGCACTGAACCAACCGGGCAGTTAACTGGATCCAATCGGTGATGCTCGTACCACACACTGAACAGGCGCCATCTTGCGCCATACAACCTCCTCGTGGAGGGAGCTCTGGAATGGAGAATCGTCTCTACCACCTCAGTGGAGAGACCGGAACCTCTGAGCTGTGTCACAGCCTCTACAACTCTGGGCGGGGTGAATTATTGCCCTACTTATTCCCCCCCCCCCTCCCCCCACCCCAGAGGTCTCGATGCCGGACCGCTAACTGCTTTGATTGAGCTAATAGCTACCAATCGTCGATATAGTTTAAGATGCTGATGCATCAGGGGAACCAGAGCCGCATCCACACACTTCTTGAAGGTGCGGGGTGAGAGGGCAAGACCAAACAACAGAAGGAACCAATATTGGTATGCTTCTCTAGGAGCCTTGAAGAAGGCCGTGAGTTCTCCAGGTCCGCTACGATGCTGGCTGGAGCTGGGTTGAAGGACCAGGTCCCTGGGGGTGGCGGGCAGGCACTGTGTAATGAGGTGCACCAAGCCCTTTCCTGGCAGGATCCCCAGGACATCCTGTCAGGACTTCTTGGTCGTAGCCCTCTTATTGAAAATGACAGTCCTGTGCTCTGTCCCTGTCAGAAGGATCCGATAGGGTGAGACATAGGTGCCTCTCAGAGGAGACTGAGCGGCCATAGCCTGCCACAGCGGTCTCTTTTGTGACCTTAATAGCCAAATCCACCCACGTCTTGCTCTCGCAGCAGGTCAGCCTATAACCTGTAACACCGCCATGGTATGCAGGCATAAACCCTAACCACCAGTGCCAACATGTTACAAAGGGGCTTGGTGGTCGGTGTCGGGGTCTTAAGGAACGATGCGACACCTGGGGAGCGATAGCTAGCCAGCGTCTCTATAACTCAGAGCATCGACCCGTAACCACACTCTTTCAGTCCCACTATGTTGGAGTACAACAAGGATTGGAACTGAAGAGGCGGGCCGAATACGGCCTAGCCCAGGACCTGGACACCTTGGTATGCAGATCGGGAAAGAAAGGCAGACCCCTGGGTCACAGAAAGCACTCGTTGAGCTTACTGGACGGGCAGCAAGTAAGGAAGGAGAAAGGGACAAGCCCGTCTTGAATCCCTCTGCCAGGTCCATTTGCGAGCCCCAGGAACCAGCGCGCCGCTCCACCACAGCGAGAGTGGGGCCAGAACCATTAGGAGTGAGAGCACCCCATTCGAGGAGAGCTCTCTGGGAGCAAAGCATTTGCATAGACATGCGAGCACAATGTGCGCGGCGGAATGAGTGTGCGCGGAGTTTGCACGGCTGGCTCCCTCTGGAACCGACCTAACATGCTCCGCTCCCAAGCAAGCGATGCACAAGCCATCGACTGTGCTTTTTATAGCTTGCTGGTTGTGATGTCACTCCACCGGTGACACTAGGCTTTCTATTAGACAGATTACACACGTGATTCAGAGCGTGGGCAACGCGGAAGCTTTCCCAAAGCATTGTTGATGCGGCTCAAGTTCCAGAAAGGGAACTATTAGTATGGATTTTTGACAGCAATCAACTATCAATACCTCAACCTCTATTAATAAATAAGGGAAATTCTATTTTGAAAGCCAATCTTTATCAAATGCAGATATGATACAAGTAAAATATAATATTAAAAATTTTATTTTCAAAATATTTTTCTGGCGTTGTTCAAAGGGCCATTCCAAATGTGGAGTCGGGGCCGTAGGAGTGTGACTCCAGGTTTAATGAAAAGTTCAAAACCTATTTAACACCTGTCAGTTACATGTACAATATTTCTGGTCACAATTGGTGGGTTTAAACAAAAGGTACTATGTTTTTAATAGGTTATCACATCTAGATGGAAAAAACAGGAAATTAAATCTGTAATTCTGTTCTATCGTCTTTTTCTTTTTGCTGTTGTTTTTTTTTTTTAAAAACATGCAAACAGCGATAATGACATTGCATTACTCAGACAGGTCAATATACTGGCTAGGTTCATATCTCCTTACCTCTCTTAAACTTATGAGCAGACTACAGTCCAAAATGTCACCATTCCATATTACTACCATACATGTATTTTTGGTTTAAAATGTGGAATCAGTGCTTACTGTTTTGTGTGTGTGTGGTAGGTGTTGACGAGGAACAGAGAAGAAATTTGACACTGAGAGGAGTCCCCTCTTTTTGTGCTCAGAGTTCTCTATGGGATAAGTCTGTTCGAGAGAATGTTACAAACAACAAGATTTCAGAAAAGGTATATTTCACTCACACATACAAACAAACAAATTTATGACCTGGTCCATACAGTGTAAATAAAGGCACAGAATTGTGTATGTAAGGTAGTAAGAAAATATATTATAATTGTTCTACCAGGAATGAGTCATGCACTGATAGATATTGTAAAAGGTGATTATTGGTATAATATTTAATTATATAAGCTACAAAAAGAAAGGTCCACAAAAGAAAGTCAAATGGTCTTTTCTTAACTTCCTTTCACAAAACAAATCCCACCCCGAACATAGACATAATACCAGGTTATTGTAGTCTCAGTTCTGGGGTTCCTTTCACATAAAAAAAAAAAAAAAAAAAAAAACATTATAGACTTATGAATTATTTTGTATTCTGTAGCATGACTACATAACAGATTAGCCACTGACTGTGCAATAGTACATTAATACACAGTGGAAATAAGTTGAATTAAATGCTGGCTTACTAAAATGTATTTCAAATAGAACAAAATACAGTGCATGCAGTATGGGGCTGGATAGCAAAAGTGTTCTGTTGTGCCTGTATTGTACTAGAGATAACCTTTGTTAACCTAATTATAGAGTAAACAAAGTGTGTATACATCCATCAGGATCTGAACAGGATGAAGAGAGAGCTGCTCGTTCCAGGTTCCAGGTTGACGACCCCTGCACAGGGCCGAGTGCCAATTCTACTGGTTAACCAGTCAGGGAAACAGCTGGGAGAGGAGCGACTTGGTTGGGGATCCGGTTGGGACTTGCTACTGCCCAAGGGTTGGGGCATGGCATTTTGGGTACCTTTGGTAAAGATAAGGCTCCTTATCCAAGAATTCTTCACTTAGTGTACTTTGGGGTCTAATACTTGTCAATTATATTGGGTAGATATTATCTACAAAGTCTATTTACCTGTCAATTACAAGCCCCCTAATTTCTTTTATAAAAGTTTGTCATTGAAATGTTAAAGTTGCCAATGTCAACCATCCTGGCACCACAATGTTAGGAACTGTGGGTAAGAAATAATATGTATTAAGCTGTGAAATATATTTTTAGTAATAAAGAAAATGCTATTTGATATTTCAGGTAACCATATAATGCATGCCCATAACCTATGTAAATCTGTGTGTCAGGTATACAGTGGTGTTCGTGTTGGTGGTCTTCAGATGAGTTTAAAACACTCCCAGAATAAAGGCACGCCCCACTTTCCTCACAATTACCCAGACTGCCTTGCAGGTGTCCATTTTCAGGAGCAGCAGGAGCTCGAACTGCTGGAAAAGTTTAAGAGGTGCAAAAAAATATATCAGTATTAGATTGTTGCTTTAGCTTTGTGTGGTGCACCTCTTCTGGAGCCATGTAATGTTTAACATTCCTTTTCTAGTATCACTCTACGGAGAACGACACTAAGATTTGAAATGCTTTGGCTTGACAGGTTTTAGCAGAAACCTACAATGGCTTGTGTCCATTAAAATAATATATATAATAGTTTAATTTTGCCAGTGATGTGATTTCCTTGTAATTATCTATAGACACCCACCTTCCAAACGCACAAACTACATCAAATATGGTGTTGTGGCTCCTTTCCGATGCCCCTGGCAACAGCTAGTAGAGGAATGGGAGGAGAGAGTGGAACAACAAAAAGGCAACCAAGACAAGAGTGAAATCAAAATGGAAGATGTGACATCACTGTCTGGAACATCAACTTTTACTGTACTGAGGTGCAATAGTTTTTTGTTTTGTTTTTTATTAGATGAAAAAAAATTTTTTTAACACATTATTTAATAAATAGTTGAGAGAAAGAAAATTATTATATGCTATTATATAAACATGTAATTATATATATATATATATATATAAAAAAAAAATTAAATAAATAATAAATATAAAAAAGCATATCATTTGCTATTATGTACAGCACTTTGGCCAACCAAGGTTAATTTTGAATGTGCTTCATAAATAAAATGTGATATGATTTGATTTGCATTAAGGTGAACACAAAGTCTTGCCAAAGCTTCTTAGTTCTATATTCTAAATAAAGTATTATTTGAGCTGTGGATATTCTCAATTAAGTTTTTTATTTTTTTTTTTATTTTTAGGAGCCGTAAGGTGTTGAGGCAGCTATCAGTCTGGTGCAGGCCATCATCTTCACACACTCGGAGAGCGCCAAGAGGTTCCTGTGCCCCGTCGTTGTGCCCTGTAGTCAGCATGTCTCTACAGGCACAGTGGAAACGGTGTGTGTTGTGGGTGCGTGTCCGTGCTCTGAGTAAGGGACAGCCTGCGCTTCATGCCATGCTTTGTGTGCCCACCACTGAAGACCTGCAACACTTTCGTGAAGACCCCCATTGGAGTGGCCCTATGGAGCCGCAACATATAGACCACCTAAAGCAACAGTTGAAGAAGAGGGGCAAGAGTGGTGAAGCTTCACTAAGCTGTACTGCTCTTAGGCAAGATAAAGACTGCAGCATTTCTACAAAGGATGACCCTAGTTCAGCTTCCAATATGGAGAAAAACACTGTTGTCTCTAATAACAAATGCTCTAACCCCTCTGATGTTCTCAAAGATTCTTGCTCTGAGTCTATTGTTTGTGTTACAACAGATCCTGGCCATTCTTCTGTTGACACAGTTTCTGCTACTGGCTGCAGTAACTCAAATTTAGTGCATGGATTGTGGACTGAGCAACCGACCAATGTCTCATCTCACTGTTCCCGTATGACCCTTGGTTGGGTTGTGCAGGGTGATTTCTCTCTTGCAGCAGGAACTGGGGAGGCTTTAGGGTTTGTAAGCTTGGCGGGCCTCCTGCAAATACTTCTTGGGCAATCAGCAGATCAGCGGGGCATCCTGCTTCTGCGCAATCCTACCTCCCTCCAGTATCGCTTTGTAAGACTCCATATAGAAGCCTGACCTCTGCACCACTACTACTCAAATGGATCAGCATCAATACCTGTCTTGTGTACCAACACAGGTCTGCATCTAAGCTGATAGTTCTGCTTGATACAGATTTGCATTAAGGGCTTTGGAATATCTGCATGAATAAAGGCTAGTTGTATAGTAAATAAAAAATTTCACTGTAAAGAGTATTTAAGTTACAAAACATTGAAGCATCTGATTTGTTCCCCCCCCCCCCCTTTTTTTTTTTTGTTTTTTTTTGTTTTTTTTTTTAATCTGTTAATTTCTGGTTATTGAGTAAAAGTGTGATGCTGGGAATACCAATAAAATTGTTTACAAAAACATGAATAGGATTTTTTAAAAATTGTAATTTTTTTAATTGATTTACTTGATATTTAAGATTGTTTACTAGTTTATTTCAGACATACCGTTCATAGACTACTTAACAGTTTCTAATGTGCTTCTTTGAGTTCAGCTTCTTGGAAAAGTTTGGAATTCAGCACAAGTGTGTAAATTCATTTATGAATTGATTTACTGAAGTGTCACTGCACCATGAAGAGAGATAGAAATGAAGACAGTCAGTGGATAGGGATAGTTTTACTGATCGTGTGATGAGATCTACAGTAAATGACCGAAAAGAAAGCATCCTTTGAACATACCTGTATCCATATCTTAAATGGGTGTTCTTGCTTGTTCATCTGTAGTAAACCTCAAGCATCATTGATTTGCAACAGGAAAGCTGAAAATGGTAAAATATCTGTGGCAGGAAGTGCACATATCAAGTTTATTTCCCAAAGAACAAACATTTGTTGGACATATGAAGGCATTGTGTACAACAGCGGTCCTGGGTACTAAGGGAAATGAGACCCTGTACTGTTTTCCTTACATGTTCAAATCAATTTAACAGCCAGCCAGACTGCTTACATAAAGTTGGATGAGTCAGGATTCATCTTAGTCTTTGTTGTTTAATAAGATGCCTCTAAGACACATGAATTATGAGTAAAACTAAAAAAAAAAGGCAAATAAACTATCATCGCGATTATCCAACAACTAAAGATTATGTATAAAAGTAGTTCTGGAAATGATCATTTAAGACCTTATTTAGATATATCACTATAATCAATTACTTAAATCAGATTTTAAGATAACCAAAAGATCAATGAATACAGATATTTTTGTTGTGCAACGAAAGATTAGATAAAGGGTGCCATCATTTTTGTCCATGCCCTTTTACTATTTAACCTGTTAAATCAAAAGTTAGATTTTTTTATTATTATTATGGAATAAACTTTTAGGACTTTAAATACCAAATTTATAACCTTTTAAACCTTTTCCGATTGCAGTTCTGCTGCACTATTGGGCCATCCATCTTCCAGAGATGATGGAGTATGGTGGCATATATTAGGCAGCAAGTGAATATTATGTCCTCACAGTTGATGTGTTAGAAGAAGAAAAAATGGGCAAACGTAAGGATTTAAACAAGTTTGACAAGAGACAAATTGTGATGCCTAGATGACTGGGTCAGAGCACCTCCAAAACTGCAGCTCTTGTGGGATGTTTCTGGTCTGCAGTGGTCAGTATCTATCAAAAGTGGTCCAAGGAAGGAACAGTGGTTAATGCTTTTAATGGCCAGGACTGTTTTGGCAGCAAAAGGTGAACTAACACAATATTAGTCAAGAGGTCACAATGTATTCCTGTTCAGTGGCCATAAATGTATCCCTAGTTAGTGTATAAATTTACAATATGGGATAAGTATATTTTATGTCCAACGATACATATATTATACACAGTGTATACACAGATAGTACACAGATATAGATAGAAGATAATCTTCCAAATCTAAGGTTTGTACTGACAGGTAGGCTACAGTAACTCGAATAATTACTCATTGCAACCATGATGAGCAGAATGCAAACAATTCCGAACAGTGAGGTCAATCAGCTGCAACGGCACAATACTTACCATGTGGTCCGATCCAACACTAGCTTCTGTAACTCAAATTGATAATGAACTTAATGCTGTTAATACTTGATGAGCCAGAACTGTTTTGGCAGAAAAAGATGGATCAAAACTATATGATCGCATCTCTTTTAAAATCTGCCTCAGTCATTGCATTAGTACCTCACCACGTTACCGTGTTAAGCGTACATTCACGTCAGCTACAGCAGCACGTTTATCAATAATCTTCCAGACATTACGATATTAAATAGATCTCTCCGTTTGACTCCGCAGAGCTTGACTGGGCCACTGAATACCTAGAATCAACGTCATGTTATACTCTAGATGATGTAGCTCCCCTTAAGACCTAAATGATCAGGGAGAAAAAATTAGCACAGTGGTATAATGATCATGCACGCACCTTAAAACAGACCACTCGGAAATTAGAACGTAAATGTCAAACAAAATTAACAGTATTTTAAATAGCATGGAAGGAGAGCCTCCTAAATTATAGAAAATCTCTTAGTGCTGCTAGATCAGCATATTTCTCCACCCTCATAGAAAATAACAAGCATAATCCTAGATTTTTATTCAGCATGGTAGCAAAATTAACAGGAAATAAAAGCACTGCACTCACATGCACACCATCATTAGGTAGTAATGATTTCATGAACTTTTTTAATAATAAAATTGAAAACATCAGGCAAGAAATCCAGACGGTTAATATAAATCCAAATTATTTTACAAGTAACCCTGTAGACAGCAGTGTAATTATAACAGACAATCAATTACAAAGCTTTACTCCTATTCATTAGAATGACTTCATTTCATTAATTTCCTCATCAAAATCATCAACCTGCATTCTCGATCCCTTGCCTACAAGTTTCCTCAAACAGATAATTCCAGAGGTAATTGAACCTGTTTTAAAAATAATAAACTCTTCCATTAGCACTGGTTTTGTACCAAAATCCTTCAAACTGGCAGTTATCAACCCCTAATTAAGAAACCTGACCTTGACCCATGTCAGCTGTCCAACTACAGGCCAATATCAAATCTCCCCTTTATAGCCAAAATTTTAGAAAAGGTTGTAGCATAGCAGTTATGCTCACACCTACTTATGAATAACATTTTTGAAATGTATCAGTCAGGATTTAGGCCTCATCATAGCACAGAGATGGCACTAGTTAAGGTGGTAAATGACCAGCTATTGGCCTCTGATCAGGGTTTTGTCTATTTACTTGTTTTGCTCGACCTTAGTGCAGCTTTTGACACCATTGATCACACTATACTGCTTGCTAGACTTGAGAACGTTGTTGGAATAAAGCAGGGGTGGCCAACCAGTCAGAGACCGAGAGCCACATTTTTTACTGTGTTACCGCAAAGAGCCACATCATACACATGGGCACACATGAACATCACCCATCCCTTCCTCTCACACACACATGCGCGCGCACACACACACACCCCTCTGCTCAGCCAGCTTTATTGTAAATGTCACACACCAACATAATGACAGAAATGGACTCCTACAGTTCTAAGACCACAGGCCAGTCATTTTCAACAATGAACATTGTGTGCACTGTCTCACACACACAAACTCTTAGTTTAACCAAGGCCACAAACAAAAATATAATAATTTACAATAGCGTTTTTCTTTTACTATGCATGTTACTTAGTTGGACTTTTGGCATTCCTTGCCTTGAACAATCCCCTTCAAATCTGGCTCGTATTCCGTTGTTGCCACTCGAAGCAATTCTTTCACATGGGTGTCAGTCAGAACAGATCGATGCTTTGATTTCACATGTTTCAGGGTAGAAAACACAGACTTTGTTTGTGGGGTTTTTTTTATGTGCGTGTTCACTTCGCTTGAGTTCAATACGGTATTTTCGTCAAATGCGCATGTGTGTGAGATGAATATACCGCAAAGTTTCCCAGTAGGGGCAAGCTCATTTAAGTCTTAAAAATACCGCATTGAACTCAAGCGAAGCGAACACGCACATAAAAAAAACACAAACACAAACTTCGATATGAACGTAAGAGCCGCATGAAATCAGCCAAAGAGCCGCATGCGGCTCGTGAGCCTCGGGTTGGCCACCCCTGGAATAAAGGGAACAGCTCTCTCTTGGCTCAGGTCTTATTTGACTGATCGCTATCAGTTTGTTGGTGTAAATGGCGAGTTCTCCACACTCTCTGAGGTAAAGTTTGGTGTTCCGCAAGGATCTGTCTTACGCCCACTGCTTTTTTATATATGCTGCCTCTGGGTGAAATTATACATTAACATGGTATTCGCTTCCATTGCTATGCTGATGATACACAGCTGTATATTTCAGCAAAGCCAGATGAGAGAGATCAGCTTAACAATGTTGAGGAGTGTGTAAAGGACATTAGACAGTGGATGCTCGATAACTTTCTTCTGATCAACTCAGATAAGACGGAAGTACTTTTACTAGGACCACATGCAGCTAGAAGCAAACTTTCTGATTACGTAGCATCTCTGGATGGTGTTTCTGTTTCAGCGTGTACGGCTGTCAAAGACCTTGGTGTTATTATTGACCCTAGTCTTTCCTTTGAGGCTCACGTGAATAATATTACCAGGATCGCCTTCTTTCACCTTAGAAATATGATGTCGTTACAGGATGCAGAAAAACTAGTTCATGCTTTTGTTACATCTAGATTAGACTACTGTGATGCTTTACTGTCTGGGTGTTCGAGTAAGTGCATAAATAAGCTTCAGTTTGTTCAGAATGCAGCAGCAAGAGTCCTCACTAGATCTAGAAAATATGACCACATCACCCCTGTTTTAATCAGTCTACACTGGCTCCCAATCAAATCTCGCATTGATTATAAAATACTACTACTGATGTATAAAGCACTTAACGGTCTCGCACCACAGTATCTGAGTGAACTTCTGTACCAGTATGATCCTTCACGCCTACTTAGATCAAAAGGTGCTGGCTATCTGTTGGTTCCTCAAATAATGAAGACTACAGCAGGGGGCAGATCTTTCTCTTATAAAGCCCCACAGTTATGGAACAGCCTTCCAATCAGTGTTCGGGACTCAGACACCGTCTCAGTGTTTAAGTCGAGGTTGAAAACGTATTTATTTAGTCAAGCCTTTAATCAGTAGATTTTTTTCTTAGGTAAAGGCTCAGATCTGGAGGGATCATGGATATAGAGTGTTTGGTGAACTGGGATGTTTGTATGCTGTAGTCCCCTCACTCTCACATGTTCACTCAGGTTTGTTGATGGTGGTGTGGTGGGTCATCTCTTATCCCAGAGATCCATCATGTTGGTGTTACCTTCTGGTTCTCCCTTTTAGCTATGCTGCCATAGCGAGTCTTGCCGGAGTCCAAACTGCACAGTGACATTAACTTTCATACAACATTAAAGACACATAATAATCCATGTCCTTCTCTTCCTGTCACCCTCTTCTCTATCTCTCTCTCTCTCTCTCCCTCCCTCCCTCTCTCTCTCTCTCTCTCTCTCTCTCTCTCTCTCTCTCCCTCCCTC
>JAAIIK010000023.1:7339871-7361249 GCA_014706435.1 Silurus glanis
GGGGCTGAATAATTTTGCACGCCCAATTTTTCAGTTTTTTATTTGTTAAAAAAGTTTGAAATATCCAATAAATTTCGTTCCACTTCATGATTGTGTCCCACTTGTTGTTGATTCTTCACAAAAAATTACAGTTTTATATCTTTATGTTTGAAGCCTGAAATGTGGCAAAAGGTCGCAAAGTTCAAGGGGGCTGAATACTTTCGCAAGGCACTGTAAAAGAAGTGGTTTATCAGACCAGACTACCTTCTGCTGTTGCTTCATGACCAGTTCTGATGCTCACATGCCCATTGTAGGTGCTCTGGAGGTGCTCAGGTGTCAGTATATGCACTTTAACCAATCTGACAGACTAGCCTTGGGCACCCATGGCTTGCCACCACTTACAGTAACTGGTGGGGCTTGTACTATTTTTTGTAGGCATTAAATAATGCATACTAGGAACACCCCACAAAGACCTGCTGTTTTAGAGATACTGTGGCCCAATGAAATAGGCATTAGAATTTGGCTTGTTAAAGCAGCACAGAACATATTTTTTTAGAAAAAAGGTGTAATCTGTGGAAAATGGAGTTTGTCATGAATTTTTGCATTTGCATACTTAGTGCACACTAACTAGAATTATTTTTTTTTTGTTCAGGTTTATTTTGGATTAGGCTATGCTAGCATGCTAACAAAATGTGAAAAAAAATATAGAAAAATAGAAAATGGCAAGTCTAGTCCAAATTATCTTTGCAGCCCTATTGCATTAGTATGACTTCAGAATTATATACAGATACAGCAGAGATTTCACTGGAGTCCAACAGAACTTGATTGTTCTATACCATTTAGAATGAATTTAACAGCTTGGTAAAAAGATGCAAAGAAACAGAGGAGAAGGTATACAGCTGATGGAAGCCACTAGAAAAGTTTGCAGGATAACAATGTATTAAAAATATTTGTAAAAGCCTAACACTAGCCAAGACAACTGTAGATTCACCCCTGCCTTGAGATTAAATACACTGAATACAGTGGTGACCAACAACAGAAAGAATACATATAAGGAGCCTGTTAGTTCTGTCTGAGAGTTGGAGGAATCCTAACCAGACCCCTCATTGGATTCTATTATGATGATGTGGCTTAACCACTTACATTTTCTGTACACTGCCACAAACAATTAATTAAATACACAGAGCCTATGACAGAATAAAAAAACACCAAACGATAAGAATGCCAGAGTTTTGTGTTTTTAAATACATTTCCTGTGGTGGAGAAGAAGACAAAGAAGAATAAGATAGACAAGAGCAGTGAATGAAAGAAAGGAAACACATATTAAAATGACAGCAAAGACGTAATCATGCCAACTCTCCAACCCACATCATGTCTGCAGAAAAAGGTCACTCTAGTCACAACACCCTCTGCTCAATAGCCAGAGTCAAAAGAGCAACAAAATCTCCACCAAATGCAGCCAAATGACACAGACTGATTGACAGATAACAATTCAAAAGATGAGACAACATAACACAAGTCCTAACTCTAACCTTTACTTGTCCCTTTAAACAAAATTGGCAGTCTGCTGATAGAGCTCCAGCTAAACCAAGGCCTGTTAATTATAAGAAAAGAGGAAATACTACAAAAACATCCTAAAGACATAATTAAGTGGACAAAAAGTAATTACTGTCTAGCATAATCTCAATAGACATATCACAAATTTTAGTCTTTATCTGTAAAAACTGATTTTACAGTGTGTAATGATGTTTTAGAATGCATGCTTGGCTAAACATATCAAGATATAATGTGATTATTTGTCTTGTATGTCTTAATTCAAAGTTGACATTATTTAAACAACGGACAACACTATTAAAAAGTAGTTCCACAAATACTTCAATAACGAAAAATTACATAAATAAGAAAGTCATAGTTAAAATAAATGTACTTTCATAAAGATATCTTCCAAAACTTGATCATGAGTACATTGAATGTGGTAGATTGTGTATTTGGGTTAGTACTGTTGGTGGTTATGTTAGTTAAATGAGAGATTAATGGCAAAATGTTTTAGTCCAGTTAATGAAAGTCTTCATTAGATGCATTTCAGAGACTATGGTTTGGCTATATTTCGTTTCCGTCTAAGAGGACGCTTTAAATTTAGTTTAAATTTAGTATGGGCCTGTAAAATACATTTTGTCTGTAATTAGTAAATCCATTTTTTCATCAGATTAGATGGTCTGAGTTTTGATTAGGTTTGTAGAATGTAAGCTAAATTTTGACTGTTACTAGACACAGCTGTTTGACTGGTAGTTTAAATTGTGACTCCCGTTTACCTCCATGTTGAATATTCAGGTGTAGGTCCCAAGATGCATAAGAAGAAAATGAATCTTTGTCTATGCACTGTTTTGTAAATGAAAGTAACAGTGAGCATACATTAAAGAGAACGACTGCAATGTAATGTACGAGGCATCGCTGTAATTAATGTTAGATTATATACAATGTTGTCTGAAATGAAAAGATGTTAAACTACACAGCACACAACCAATCAGCAAACTAATCACACTGATGTTCATACTAAATTCAAGTTATTGTTATTGTATTAAAATTACAAAACTACCTTAGCTGATTCTTTGCACCAGGATGCATACGGTTTTGCTGCTGTGACTGTTCTAGCTGTCCTCAACAGAGTGAAATGCATGCATGTACAAACTGAGTCTTTGTGCATGAATGGACAATAGAGATCTGTGCCTCTGCAGGACTTGAGGTTAAGGAACGAGGGGAGAAGGGGGGGTTATGTGGTAGGCTGAAGCTTGTGGATGGGGGGTTGGCCATTAACTTCCATGACACTGGATCTATTATTTCAGTGCCTCATCCTGTGCCTACCACTATACTTACAGTGTGTGTGTGTGGGGGTGTGTGTGTATGTACATGTGTATGTACATTCAGAAGCAAGCTAGAATGCAAGAAACAAAAATACACTTTTTACAATCAGTACAAACCAATTCTGAATGGCACAGTGTCACAATATTACCAACTTGCAAGTTCAGTAATTTATTTTACAATGTTTTTATTATTATTATTATTATTATTATTATTATTATTATTGTTGCTGTTGTTATTATTATTATTATTATTATTATTATTATTATTGTTGTTGTTGTTGTTGTTATTATTATTAGTAGTAGTAGTAGCAGTGGAAGTAGTATTCTACTTCTTTTTATGATAAAAATGAGAATTTTAAATAAATAATAAATAACAAATAAACAACAAGAACAATTATGTTTATGTAAGTAATGCTATAAATAAAACGTGATTGTGTATGCTGATATAAAAAAAATTTTATTAAATAAATGACAGAATTCTGTGACATGACCCCATACAAAATGTAATTAATTTGACCAAAGATCATTGGTTTATGGTAAAGTCTGTTGAACCATGGCTTTATATTATTATTATGATATATATATATATATATATATATATATTATACAAATTGATTGTGTTAAATGCTAACTACCTTGTTTTTTTGTCTGATTAAAATTAGATTTAATCAGCTTTCAGTGTGGACTGGTTGAAGTGCTAATGTGTGTCTGGCTGTGATCATAGAAACTTTGCCAGTAGATGTTTTTACACCTTTGATACAGATTTTATCAAGAATTTCAAAATTATATGATATTCAGGTCAAAGAGTTCTGATGAATGAGTCACAAGAGACATAAATCTGGTTATCTACCCGAATATGCTCTCAAGCAAACTAAATATTAAATCCAGTTATACATATTTAAAATCTTTGATATTTACTACAAAAAATATACACAATACAATTCATTACACAATGGATATTGGCTCAAAGCAGCTTTAAAGAATGTAGGAATTATAGAACACATACACTTATATTTAAATGTATGTGTTTTTATCCTTGATGATAGATACAACACAACTCCTCCATGACAGAGCTTTTAAATGTTTAATAGTTGAGAAACAGAACATGTAGAATGTTAGATTTAATGTTTGTCTGTTGTGAGCCTAGGATTCATGCTTCAAATGACTCTGCCTCCAGATGTGTTGCTACAGATGGAGTGCTATATCCTGTTGTCTTGTTGGGTACAGAGAGTATTGAGTGTTCCCTGTGGGCATTCCCTGTCACAGCCACTTTGTGGCAGGAGGTTTCAGTTTGGTGGGGCAGGAGATACAATGTCTCTCCAGATCGGGACCTTGAACTGTATGGCAGGGTCCACAAGGGCGTGCCACACTGTGGACTACCATCCCTGTAACTATATTAGGTGCTGTGTTGTTTGTGCCTTTGTTAATAGAGCACCAAACTAAATCTACAGGCATTATTTCATACCTTAATGAATAAACAGGCAAGGGTGGAAAGGCCAGGTAATGGAAGAAAAGATTTTTAGGCCTTCAATAAAAGTTTGAAGGCTTGGATTCACAATATGTATATCTCTGGTTTATCTTTACATGAATATAAACTTTCTGTGCTTAATTGTTTTCTCTGGTTAAGACTACTGATGATTGTTATGCTTTACTGGTTTGAAACTGTGGTTAATATGATTTAAGAATAGAGGTGTGATAAAGAGGCATATATTTAGTCCTGCTTGTTTGGGTCTGAATAGCCTAATCTGCAGAGGTCTGTTGTCAACTTGTATTCTCGATCCCCTGCCTAAAAGTTTCTTCAAGCAGATTATTCCAGAAGTAATTTAACCTATTCCAAAAATAATAAACTCTTCCATCAGCACTGGTTATTTACCTAAATCCATCAAACTGGCAGTTATCAACCCCCAATTAAGAAACCTGACCTTGACACTTGTCACATGTCCAACTATAGGCCAATATCAAACCTCCCCTTTATCTCCAAGATTCTAGAAAAGTTTGTAGCACAGCAGTTATTCTCACATATATTTAGGAATACATTTGTGATATTTATCAGTCAGGATTTAGGCCTCATCATAGCACAGAGACAGCGCTAGTTAAAGTGGTAAATTACCTTTTTATTGGCAGCTTTTGACACCATTGATCATACTATCCTCCTTGCTAGACTAAGGAATGTTGTTGGAATAGAGGGAACAGCTCTCTCCTGGCTTAGGTCTTATTTGACTGATCAGTTTCTTGGCGTAAATGGTGAGTTCTCCACACTCTCTGAGATAAAGTTTGGTGTTCTGCAAGGATCCGTCTTAGGCCCACTGCTTTTCTCTTATATATATCTTATATATCTTATTTATGCTGCCTCTGGGTTAAATTATACATAAACATGGTATTCGCTTCCATTGCTATGCTGATGATACACAGTTGTTTATTTCAAAATGTTGAGGACTGTGTAAATTACATTAGACAGGTGATGCTTGATAACTTCCTTCTGCGTAACTCGGATAAGACGGAAGTACTTTTACTAGGACCACATTCAGCTGGAAGTAAACTTTCCGATTACGTAGCATCTCTAGATAGTTTCTCTCTCAGTGTGTACAGCAGTCAAAAACCAAGGTGTGATCATTGACCCTAGTCTTTCCTTTGAGGCCTTATTTCACCTTAGAAATATTGATAAAATTTGAAATATGATGTCATTTAAGGATGCAGAAAAAACTAGTTCATGCTTTTGTTACATATAGATTAACTTCTGTAATGCTTTACTGTCTGGGTGTTCGAGTAAGTGCATAAACAAGCTTCAGTTAGTTCAGAATGCAGCAGCAAGTGTTCTTACTAGAAAATATGACCACATCACCCGTTTTAAGTCTACACTTGTTTCCCATTAAATCTCGCATTGATTATAAAATACTACTACTGATGTATAAAGCACTTAACGGTCTCACACCACAGTATCTGAGTGAACCAATGTACCAGTGTACCAATATGATCAGCCATGTATACAAAGCTGCAGCCTATTTGTTGGTATCTCAAATAATGAAGACTAAAGCAGTGGGTAGAACTTTCTCTTATAAAGCCCCACAGTTATGGAACAGCCTTCCAATCAGTGTTTGGGACTCAGACAGTCTCAGTGTTCCAGTCGAGGCTGAAAGCATATTTATTTAGTCGTCTTTCAGCAGTAGGTCTTTTCTTAGGTAAAGGAGCAGATCTGGAGGGATCATGGATATAGAGTGTTCGGTGAACTGGGATATTTGTATGATGTCCTCCCCTCACTCTCACATGTTCACTCAGGTTTGTTCACGGTGGTGTAGTGGGCTGTCTCTTATCCCAGAGATCACTCATGGTTGTGTTACCTTCTGAATCTCCATTTTAGTTATGCTGCCATAGCGAGTCTTGCCAGAGTCCCTAAATTGCCGAAGTCCCCAACTGCACAGTGTCCTTAACTTTCATACAACAATAAGTATACTTAATAATCCATATCCTTCTCTCCCTTCTCTCTCTCTCTCTCTCTCTCTCTCTAAGTCCAGTTAAACATGCTCCTGAGGTTTCAGTGACCACTGTTCCTGGCCCTCTCATCTCCTTGGATCTGCCCAATTCTACCCAGCCTGCCTCTGGATGGTGTTCTCTTCGAAGGGAGGCCACTCTGTGCAACTGGGGAACACCCTAGGAAACCATGAAATTATTGAATAAGAACAGGAACTCTGAGGATTTGGATTTGAACTGTAGTTAATGTCAACAGTCTGCTACACTGACTCAGGACTTCTGATCACCATCACTGCACACCTCAACATCGTTTATCTGTAAAAAAAAATGGACATTCAGTGTGACCCAGACAAGGATGATCCCTCTTGAGTCTGGTTCCTCTCAAGGTTTCTTCCTTATGCCATCTCGGGGAGTTTTTCCTTGCCACAGTCACCATCGGCTCGCTCATCAGGGACAAACTTACACTTAAAAGAACATCTTATTCATTCTTTATCCCTACATTATTTGTGTTAAACTGCTTTGAGACCATCTTCATTGTTAAAAGTGCTAACAAATACAAATTGTGAATTGAAAAAAATTAATTGAATTGAATTGTTGGAATGGAGTCTGGTTGTTCATGCTGCTGAAGTGAATTATTTTGAACTGCCTGCAAAAGGTCCAAAGCATGTGTTTTCACTTACTATCCAGTAGTTTAAGCTATGTAATGGGCTTGCCTACCAAACAGATTGAATAATCTGTTATTGCTTCTTGACCTTCTGGTTAATACACTTGTCTTGCATGAGCAATAAAGACATGACATGACTGTGCAATATGGTGCTGTTTGGATGGCAAAAGTATGAATATGAATGAAGTATGATTACCTGTTCTGTTTGTTGTTTTCAAGTCCAATTTCAGCCATATACTGTAATTCCTTATTGATTATTTGTGCCATAATCACTACTGGGTATGTCCTCCTGGATGCTAATGCTAAATAGGCCATCAAAGATCTTGGGGCTAGCATTAGCAAACAGACAAACAGAGTATCCACATAGTGCCTTTATTATTGCTGGTGATTTCATCATACCAACTTTTGGTCTGAATGCATTTCTCCATTCCATTCTCTTTTTATAGCATCTGTCTACTAAACAAACGTATTTTACTGTGGTTTACTACGTTCAAATGCTTGTTTTCAATGTTTGTATATTTAATTTATGCATATATAATTTAATTATTATACAAACTGAACAAAATGTCTTTGTATTTCTTTAAACATTCTTTAAAATTGTCAAAACAATGTTGTATTATATTTTATATTAGTTTTTAGCATTTATATTTGTCACCATGCACCATTTATTTACGTACCTGCGATGTCACCAACAATTAATGGATTAAATACAATGCATGACCACTTTATATTATGGCTTTTGTCATGTTTTTGAGTCTGTAAGGGTAAAGAGCATATACTCTTTACACAACATACAAGGTTTTTTTTTTTAACTGCACAAAAGATGTGATATGGGCATGCACTCTTCAATTTCTGTTCTGGCTGTATGTTTGCTAAGAATACAGTCAAACATTTATCAACAACGCACTGCAGTGATTTACATTGTACATGCTTAGCATCACAATATGTTAACTTTGCTTTGGAGTTAGATTTAATAACACTGAGAAAACTGGTGCTAACCCCGTTTCTAAAATGTCCTTAAATGTTCCTCTAACCAGAATTAAAAGCAGAGTTTCGAATGATGATAACTTGGGGTTAAGTGTAGTGTGAAAAGCTTTTTTAATTTTTACTGTGAATATTTGGCATTAGAGAGTGTATATGTTAAGAAACATTGAATATGCTTTTAAAACTGACCATTAAATGCTTTATGGTATTAAGGGGTTAAATGAACAAACAATGTTCACTTTAAAAACAATTGCACATTTACCCAGCTATGAGCCATCCATGTGGCAGTGGAACAATGCATAAAATAATGCAAATACTGGTCAAGAGCTTAATTTAATCCTCAAAACAAACTTTTTTAATAACAAAAAGATTAAAGATTTAATTGTCATATGTATAGGAAAGAGTCTGTTACACCATACAATGAAATTCTTATTCTGTGAATCCTCCAAGCAGCTGATTACATAAATTAAAAGGGACTTATAAACACAATGAAATTTGACAGTTCTAGATGGGGAAAAAGACAGTGTTTATCATCTAATCTTCAGCTGTTTTTTATGAGCCTGTGGCTATGATTGCTTCAAAATCCTGTTCTTTGCTGACACCTTCTGGTGACACCTACAATTTTGAGATTTTGTGAAGGCTGAGATTATTTCCATTCATCAAAGTAGCAAAGGATTGTAGAGTTACATTATCCTAACTGACAGTTTGAACTAACCTGTCTATTTTCCTCTCTGAACCCCCTGACAGCGTTTCCACCCATAGAATTGTCGCTCACACCATCTCCATCACACATAATCTCTTGATACTGTTATGTGTGTGGAAATCCCAGCTGATCAGCAGTCTTGGAAAAAAATAATCAAACCAGCCCATGTAATGCCAACTGCATATGCTAGGTTAAAGTCACAATGATCCTAACTTTTACAAGATGACTATTTTGTATCTGCTATAGTTTATGCTTGGTGCTGCTGCCACATTGTTGCTGCTGAAATGAGTATGTGTACAGGTGTACAGGTCTTCTAATGCACAACATGGGTCTAAAATGACCCATATGAATTTCCTATGTTATTTAATGCATGACTGGGCATTTTTCATGTTTTATCTTTTGAAATCAATTTATTTGAGCATTTAATATTCCATGATCTATAATTTCCATGATCCATGGATATATAAATATCTTGTTTTCAGTGACCACAAATTATCTTTGGCTGGGCAGATCCTGCACCTCTTCCTTTTCAATTGACCCTCCTGTCTGATGTCCTCTTGTAGCCGAGAAGTGATTGCATTTTGTTTTGTTATCCCACATCTTCCCATATTGCCACTGTAATATGGTTTTGAAGGTGGGCATGAACTCCAAGTGCTTCTTCATATATCTCATGACAAGCTCTTTGACCAGTTCCTTGATGAATATGCATTGGTCATGTAACCCTCCATGTAATCAGGGTGTTAAGGTGTGTAGTTGGACTAGCATTCATGTTCGCAACATCCAGCACATTGTACCATAGCACCATTGGCCACCTCTGTGTTGTCCACTTACATGAGTAGGTGCAAACCAATTGCCTAGTACTGGATTAATACTTGTTTCTTCTTAACACTGTTGTCACCCACAATAGCTTTTTCCTTCTTTGGCATAAAGCTTACCATGGTCATATTGCCATAGAATCTAAATTCTTCTTGATGCTGCTACTCTTTGTCCCTCTAATTTGGTACATTTCAAAACCTCCTCAATGATGTTGTCACTGATGGACATATCTCAGGCATCTTTCTGTGAAATAGCTGTTGAACTGGGTGCAGGTCCTGGGCAGCTCCTCAGAATGTGGTGGTTTCTTGTTCTGCTTTGATTGTGAGGATGCTCGCTCCAGTAAAACCCATTTTACTCAATCTATTAGACTAGAATTGAGTTTCTTTTTCAGATAACTCATCAGACAAGTCTTCAGTGTCATCAGGTGAGTCTACTCCATCAAGGAGAGCTGGATTTACAATCACAACTTTAGAATGACCCTGTGGCATATAGTCTAGGTCAGGGGTGTCCAATCTTTTCCACAAAGGGTCGGTGTGGGTGCAGGTTTTCATTCCAACCAAGCCACGGCAGATTTCGCCTGTTTAGATTTTTATTTTCAATGGACTATCAGGTGTGTCCCTTGTTTGGTTGGAATTAAATCTTGCACCCACACTGGCCCTGATTGGACTCCAGTGGTCTAGGTCATCAGCATCAGATATTTTATACTCTGACTAGGACTAAGAATTGCCTCATTTTCCTCATTCTGTTATTCATGCGGCAGTAGATTTATTTCTGAGGTAAACATGTTCCTACTTGCAAAAATGAGCAAATATCAAAGCTTCCTATATGGATAATTTTTAACCCATTTGTGTCAAATTGATGTATGAATACAAAAACTGTGTTTGTTTCTAAAAAAAAAAGAGAGGAAAAATAAACATAATAATTTGTGGAAATCGAAAACAAGATATTTAACGAATAGCTGGAATAATACATAATAAAATGCATTTCTGTCAAAGATTTGGCAACACTCAGCCATGATTGAAATAAACATAGGGAATAAATGCGGGTCATTTTAAACCCATGTTGTGCATTAGAAGGGTAGTGACACAAAAAAAATGTATGCAAAAAGCAAGAAAAGAAAAATGAAAATAAAGAATTGTAATTATCAAAAACACATGAATTGAGGAATACCTGGAATACTGAATAATGATATTCATTTCTTGCAAGGATGTAAAAAAGAAAAACTTACTTTAAACCCATGTGCAAGAGTTAAAGTGGACAGTAAGAGGATAACACATAGGAATGGTTGCATGCAATGATTTGAATGTAGGCTGAACAGGAGCTGAACACTTTTTCACATTAAATCAAACACATTTCCTTAGAAATAAGTTATGCTTAAAGCTGTTCTTGTGTTTTGATGCATGCAAAAGAATTGCCTGATTGAAGAGTAAAGTTGAAGATCTGAGCACATCTAGTGATTTTTAAAAAAAAATGAATGATGAAGTAGAGAAAGTTATTAATTAATCAAAATGGTCACACCCCCCACAGTTACTTCTTCAGAGACAGAGAGAGAGAGAGAGAGAGAGGGGTGAGAAGGAGGGAGGGGACAGAGAAAGAGTTATTTAGAATGCCACTGTTACAATAGCAGGGGTGAGCAATATTTTTCCTCGTTGTCGTCATTAGCAGCAGCTCGCGCACCCCTGGAGCGGTTGGAGTGGATCTGTCCCTTTCAGAAGAACAACACGGCATGCAGCTAGCAGTGTCCTCCTCCTCCTCAGACAAAGAAATAATTCTTTCTTTGTCGTTTTCTTTCGTGCGCATTAAGAAATCAGCTGTATAAGGAGAAGGTTTGATGATTTGGAGACGGTGCTGCGGGAAGGAAACCCCTCAACGCGTCTCACACAATTCGAACAGACAACGATTCGTCTGGAGGGCGTCAAGCGAAAGGTCTGGGAGCTGCTCTGTCAATCCCAAATCTCAACTTATTACAATCACTCGGTTTTTTTTACTGCAATCGACGCGAGGAGCCTTTCACGCAGTGAGTTGATCGATCGCTTAAACACTCGGGACAATGACGCGTGTTATATTGTCGGATGGCATTTTAAAGGGCTCAACCATTCGCTCAATGTGTCAAACATCCAGGCAGTGTTTTTTGTTCTAAACCCGTTGAAATGCTCAGCTCTTTAATGAGTTTTTACAACTCTCAGCTCTGAATGCGTTCAGGCTTGAATTGTCTCACAAAAGCCCGCATGATTTCTGGAAAGGATTTTGATCATTGCAATCGGCAGTCTTACGTCGAGCTCCAAGACATGACTGCACCTACTCTGAATGATTTCCATGTATTTAATGCAGAGAATAGCGCCATACGGATAAATGTAGGAGGCTTGAAGAGGAGACTGCTCTCTAGCACACTGTCTCGGTTCCCTGAGACGCGACTTGCCCGTCTGCTGCGATGTCAGTCGAAAGAATCCATCCTGGAACTGTGTGATGATTACGATGACGCTGAGAGGGAGTTCTACTTTGATCGAAACCCTGCACTTTTCCCTTATGTTCTGAATTTCTATAACACAGGCCGCTTACATGTTATGGAAGAGCTCTGCATCTTTTCATTTACCCAAGAAATCGAATATTGGGGGATCAACGACTTTTTCATTGACTCCTGTTGCAGCAGCACCTACCATTGCAGAAAAATGGAGCCCTACCAGGAGGAGTGGGAGGACAAAAGTGACGAGGGAAGCACTACGTCTTCTTTTGACGAGATTTTAGTATTCTATAGTGATGCCACCAAGTTTGACAAGCAGCCATTTGGGAGAATGAGGAGGAAAATTTGGCTGATGTTGGATAATCCTGGATACTCACTATCCAGCCGGGTAATTAGTATCTTCTCTATCCTGGTTGTGCTGGGCTCCATAGCCACAATGTGCATGAACAGCATGAGTGATTTTGCCATAGTGGACAGTGAAGGGCTGCTTCAGGAAGACCCCCGCTTTGAGACAGTGGAACATTTTGGAATAGGCTGGTTCACATTCGAACTGGTTGTCCGGTTCGTTGTTGCACCAGACCTACTTCGTTTCTTTCAGCACCCATTAAATATTATAGACTTGGTGTCCATTCTACCATTTTATCTCACACTACTGATTAATCTGGTGGCTGAGACGCGCCCCACACTGGAGAACCTGGGGCGTGTAGCACAAGTCCTGAGATTGATGCGGATCTTCAGAATCCTGAAATTGGCGCGTCACTCTACAGGCCTGAGATCACTTGGAGCAACACTGAAAAACAGCTACAGGGAAGTGGGTTTGCTACTGCTCTATTTAGCAGTGGGGGTATCATTTTTTTCTGTGATGGCCTATACCATTGAGAAGGAGGAAAATGATGGACTGACTACTATCCCAGCCTGCTGGTGGTGGGCAACAGTCAGCATGACTACAGTGGGCTATGGAGATGTAGTCCCAGGGTCTATTGCAGGAAAACTGACTGCCTCTGCTTGCATCCTTGCTGGCATTTTGGTAGTTGTGCTGCCCATCACACTCATTTTCAACAAATTCTCTTTGTTTTATAAGAGGCAGAAACAGTTGGAGATCGCCATGAGGAGCTGTGACTTCAATGGGGACATTAAGGAAGTACCTTCAGTAAACTTGAGAAACTATTATGCACATAAAGTGAAGTCTTTAATGGCCAGCCTGTCCAACATGAGTCGCAGTTTTCCTAGTGACCACAGCTTGAATAGTTCACTGCAATAGCTCAAAGAGATTGATAGCACTCTCATACAGTGGGTATGGTGCAATCACAATACACATTCAAATAAGGTGCATCTTGTAGTTAAGTTCTATCCTACCAGCAAAACCCACTGACCTGCTGTTGACTGTATTTCGTGAGTTTAAATGTGTGTAGTGATCCTCTGCCTTATAATAATTACGTTCAATGTGTTGAAAAATATCCCCCAACCAATCAATAACATCTCATTAAAACAGACAGTGTATCCACTTGCTAAATGACATTATCCCCATCCAGGTTACAGGATTTATAGAAAAAAATTGTGTGTGTATGTCTGTTGGAGTTCTGTACTTGAACGCTGTTACAGCAACACATCAAAGCTTAATCAGTGTTGCCTGTTCCTGTCAACACCTCATATTTTACTGTTGATTATATGTTGTAAAACATGGTGGAATATAATCCTATTACAAGTGTTTGTTATGAAGATTTACAGTGGAAGTGCAGTTGTTGTAGGACTAAGTATAAAATGGTATTACCATCATTCATTGCTTTTTATGACCTGGAAATAGGCTCAGTTGTAGGTTAAATGTATTATTTAACTGATTGACTTAAATATTTGACTCCAATATAGAATTAAAGATCAGACTCCAATTTATAATCATTGTTAACTAAATTATCTGACCAAATTAAATGAACTAGAGTAACTTAATGTAACCGATTCTAAACAATATCTTATTAGTTAGTTCTGGAATTATCCTAACATTAAATTATACATTTAATTGAAAGTATTTACTGGAAATTGACATTACATATCACAGATGTATATACATTTATGAATTATTTGTTCTGTTAGCTCAGAGTTTTGTACTCACAAGCAAGTCTTTACAATTCATGTTGTCAGTGCTCTGTAATAATTGTGGAAAATACCAGTAATCTCATCAACATTTTTCAGTCATCTCTGAATATGCATGTAAAATGTAACTACCTTTCAACAAGAACTCACTTAAAACTAGATCTAAACGAGACTAGAAGAGTTTTCTCTTCCCCAAAATCTTTCTTCCCCCAGGATTAATCTCATAATCTGTTTAGAATTCATAAACCAGAGTGTCAAATGTGACCGATATAATGCATTTTATGACAGGATAGACACCCAGCCTATTAAACTCATTCCAAGTTCAATGCTAATTTAAATTCTGGAATTGAAAACCGTATACTGTGAATGTTATTTTGTAAACTTGTCTGATACTTTTGCTGTGACAAAGTTGTTTACCACAAAATATGAATTGAATGAAAAATGCAGCCTGAGGAATATTTTGGTTAAACACAACCAGGTAACCAGGTTTATTCCATGTCGTCTCTCACTCTTACATTCCTGACTCTGACCAGCCCAAAATCAACATTGCTTCATCTTAAACATAAAACAATAAATTATGTCATTTGTCTTTTGTTTTCTGCTCTGTTGTACCTCACTGATGCTGACTCTGAGATTTGATTGGGCATTAAAACGATGTCAGAAGCTTGCTTTGTATGAGGCTGCATAGTGCCCATACTGACCCCTGACTTCAAAATGCCTAGAATAGACGTGGCATCAGAACGGTAGTAGAGTTCTGGTAGGTTGGGTGTATGTGTTGTTTACAAGGGAATGAGATGGTACCAGCATACACTATGGGATGGAGGCAAATTGGTGAAGACAGTCTGATGCTCTGGGCATCAAGGGTCCTAACATTAATGGATGCTACTTTGACACATAAAACCTACCTAAAAACATTTGCAGACTTCTTTATGGTTATTATTCCATAATCGCAGTGGTCCGTTTTAGCACAATGCAACACTGCCACACTAAAGTTTTTCAGGAATTAACAAACAACATAAAAATGTGTTGAGTTCACATATGTGTGATGTGCTTGGACAAACAAGCCCCATAGATGAAGGTCTTACCTTGCAACTTACAGAACTTAAAGTATCTACTGCTAAGGTCTTGGGGCCTGTTACCACAGCATACCTTTAGAGTCCATGCTACATCTCAGATGTGTTTTGGTGGCAAAAGTAGAACCTACACAATGTTAGGCACATGGTTTTAATGCTTTGGTGGACCAATATATACAGGATGTTACATATCCTGCCTGGCCAAAAAAGCCACGCACGTTTTGTTCATGAGCTTTGATTATGCTTATTTAGGATGGGAGAGTCAAACCAGTGCAACACATCCAATAGGTTTAAGTTTAGGACTCTATGGTGGCCAGTTTTTGTGTGGAGATTATTCCTCAAGTTTCCTGAAACATACTTTCACAATTTGAGCACAATCAATCTTTGCATTATCATTCGGAAATCATTCGGTGTGTATTTATCTTTTTTACAACAGCTGGTGGTGCTGTTGCACTCTGTTCTACAAAAGTCCTTTTATGCACTACTTTTACTCACACAGTCAAATGACGTGCTGTAGAAACTTATTTCTCTAATCACACCACACATGGTCACACCATTTCTCTATTAATTCCTTAAAAACTCATTATCTACAACATATAGACAACATATTATTCCACAGCACACTGGTTGTTCAGTAGTAAGCTCTCTCTCTTTCTCTCTCTCTCTCTCTCTCTCTCTCTCTCTCTCTCTATATATATAGTCTCAAAGCAGCTTTACACAGATAATAAAGAATGAATACGTTTGTACCTTGTAATTGTAATTGTAAGTTTGTCTCTAATGAGTAAGCTAGTGGCAACTGTGGCAAGGAAAAACTCCCTTAAGTTCTTGAGTAGAACCAGACTCATTCAGAAGCGGGCTCCAGGATGAATCGGACCGAGAACTTGACCGAGAGAGAGAGGGAGAGAAGAGCAGTGACATGGAGATACAAATATGGATTATTAAGTATCCTTATTGTTGTATAAATGTTAAAGAAACTGTGCAGTTTGAGACTCTGGCAAAACTCGCTATGGTAGCATAGTAGAAGGTAACACAGACATCAGGGATCTCTGGGATAAGAGACAGCCTGCCACACCACCGTCAACAAACTTGAGTGAACGTGTAAGTGTGGAGGGACAACAGCATTCAAATATACCAATTCACTGAAACACTATATCTGTGATCCTTCAGATCTGCTCCTTTACCTAAGAAATATATTCTCACAAAAGGCTTGACTAAATAAATGTTTTCAACCTCGACTTCAACACTGAGACTGTCTGAGTCCTGAAAACTAATAGAAAGCTCTGCCACCTGCTGTTGTCTTCATTATCAACTTTAGTACCAACAAATAACCTGCACCTTTTGATCTATGTAGGCATGATCAGAAGTTTGCTCAGATACTGTGGGGCAAAACTTTTCAGTGCTTTGTAAATCAGTAGTAGTATTTTGTAATCAATGCAAGATTTAATGGGGAGACAGTGTAGTCTGTCATATATTCTAGATCTGGTAAGGACTCTTACTGCCAGATTATGGACTAACTGAAGCTTATTTATGCGCTTACTAGAACATCCAGACAGTAAAGTATTACAGTAGTCTAATCTAGATGTAACAAAACTAGTTATTCTGCATCCTGTAACAACATTTTGGCAATATTTCTAAGGTGAAAGAAGGCAATTCTGGTAATGTTATTCACATGAGCCTCAAAGATCAAAAGATCAAAGAGTCAATAATCACACCAAGGTCTTAGACTGTTGTACACACTGAGACGCGAAGACCATCCAGAGATACTATTCAATTCAATTCAATTCATTTTATTTGTATAGCGCTCTTAACAATGAACATTGTCTCAAAGCAGCTTTACACAGATAATGTGGTGATAAAAAATGAATATGTTCTTTATAAGTAAGTTTGTCCCTGATGAGCAAGCTGGTGGCGACTGTGGCAAGGAGAAACTCCCTGAGATGGCAAAGGAAACCTTGAAAGGAACCAGACTCAAGAGGGAACCCATCCTCGTCTGGGTTGCACCGAATGTCCATTCATTGCAGATATACGATGTTGCGGGGTACAGTGATGGTGATCAGAAGCAAACTGTAGTCCTGACTCAATGTATCAGACTGTTAGCATTAACTACATTCCAAATCCATCCTCAAAGCTCCCATTCTTATTCCGGAATTTCATGGAACCACCCAAGGCGTTGATGAGAAATCGTCCCCAGCTGCACAAAGTGGCCTCCAAATGAGGCAGGCCTGGACAAAGTGGGAAGATCCACGGAGGGAAGAGGGGCAGGATACTACATAATTGGAAAGTTTACTTCTAGCTGCATGTGGTTCTAGTCAAAGTACTTCCATCTTATCAAAAGTGAGCAAAAGAAAGTTATCAAGCATCCACTGTCTAATGTCCTTTACACGCTCCTCAGTATTGTTAAACTGATCTCTCTCATCTGGCTTTGCTGAAACATGCAACTGTGTATCGTCAGCATTGCAATGGAAGCTAATACCATGTTTAAGTATAATTTGAACCAGAGGCAGCATATATAAAGAGAAAAGCAATGGGCCTAAGACAGATCCTTGTGGAACACCAAATCTTACCTTAGAAAGTGTGGAGAACTCACCATTTACATTAACAAACATAACGTTCAGTCAAATAAGACCTAACCCAAGAAAGAACTGTTCCCTTTTTTAACAACATTTTCTAGTCTAGCAAGGAGGATATTATTATCAGTGTTGTCAAAAGCTGCAATAAGATCAAGCATCACAAGCAAGGAGACACAGCCCTGATCAGAGTCCAATAGCAGGTCATTTACCAATTGAACCTGTCTTATAATGAGGCCCAAATCCTGACATACATTTTGAAAAGGTTATTTATAAGTAGGTGTGAGCATAACTGCTGTGCTACAATTTTTTCTAGAATTTTGGAGATAAAGGGGAGGTTTGATATTGGCCTTTAGTTGGACAGCTGACATGGGTCAAGTTCAGGTTTTTTAATTAGGGGGTTGATAACCACTATTTTAAAAGATTTAGGTCCATAATCAGTGCTAATTATAAAAAAAATACACACATATATATATATATATATATATATATATATATAATATAAAAGTATATATTAAGAACAGGTTCAAGTACTTCTGGAATTATCTGTTTGAAGAAACTTGTAGGTAAGGGATCTAGAACACAAGTTTATGATTTTGATGTGAAAATAAATGAAATTATTTATTCTCTTTAATGGAAGTAAAACTTTGTAATTGATTATCTGTTATAATTATAGTGCCATCTACAGGATTTTTTTAGAAAATAGTTTGGATTTAAATTAATCTTCTTCTTCTTCTTCTTTCTGCTTCTCCCATTAGGGGTTGCCACAGCAGATCATCCTTCTCCATATCCCCATGTCCTCTACATCTGCCTCTTTTAACCCAACTACCTGCATGTCTTCCCTTAGCACATCCATAAACCTCTTCCTTGGCCTTCCTCTTTTCCTCCTCCCTGGTGGCTCCATTCTCAGCATTCTTCTACAAATATACCCAAGTACCTTTCTAGCTGTCTCCCTTATTACTTCTGCAATAGTTGCCCAATCATCCAGCATCTTTTCACCACCACCGAGCCCCTGTCTGACCTCTTCCCTGAACCTTACACCACAGTCTTCCTCCTTTAGTTTCCACCATCTTATTCTTCTTTCAGTCCTCGCTCTCCTCCTCTTTTTCTTCACCTCCAAAACAATCCTACAGACAACTATCCGATGCTGTCTAGCTACACTGTCCCCTGCCAACAACTTACAGTCTCCAATGTCCTTCAGGTTGCGTCTCCTACATAGAACATAGTCCACCTGTTTGCACCTTCCGCCACTCTTATATGTCACCCTATGCTCCTCCTTCTTCTTAAAATAAGTATTTACCACTGCCATTTCCATCCTTTTAGCAAAATCTACCACCATCTGCCCTTCCACATTCTTCTCCTTAAGGCCATACCTACCCATCACCTCCTCATCACCTCTGTTCCCTTCACCTACATGCCCATTAAAGTCTGCCCAATCACCAATCATTCATTCCTAGGTACACCTTCTACCATTTCATCTAACTAACTCCAGGATTTTTCCTTTTCCTCCATCTCACAACCCACTTGTGGAGCATAAGCACTAATGACATTTATCATCACCCCTTCAACTTCCAGCTTCACATTCATCACCTTATCAGAAACTCTCTTCACCTCCAATACACTCTTCAATTCAGGACAGTTGCACTGGATCTGTTCTGAATTGGGACCTTATAAAGGGGATAGGTTAATGGGGAACAGGTGTAGGTGATTAGGGCAGGGAGAGGCTGAGTGAGAGTGTGAGCCTTGGAGGGAGGCATGGCTGGTGGTTCTCTGTCAGTTAGCTTACTGTGTTTTTCCGTTCTTGTTTCTTTTTGATTGCAGGGATGCAGAGAGTGTGGCACTGCGACGCAGTGTCTTGTTACCTTAAGGAAACCATGGTTACATACATAACCTAGAGACATTCCCCTTTAAGAACACTGCCAGACTGACAAACCCTGCCTAGTGTGGATGGGCACAGCTAGGTCAAAGGACTGTGGGACCAGGTGTGGTGCTAATGTCAAGGCTGTAAGACCTGACAAAGGTCAGAGGGGTGGACCAGACCACAGTTGTCTTGAAGAGAAACCCCAGAGTAAAAGGCTTTAGAGGCCGCCACTCTCGAGACGTAACTCAGGCATGCCTACAACAGCTAGAGCTGTGTCCTGAAGCTGTTATAGAGGCCCCCTGGGAAGCAGCAAGCCCCTCAAATCTGCTACGTTCCGGGGCGGAAGTTGAGGGAGGCACTCGCTGGAGACCACTGTGCCCTGAAACACCAAACACCCCCCCCCCCCCCCCCATCCCAGCGGGACCTCATCTGATCCGTCACATCCCCAGGCTTCGATTTGGAGCACATCCTAGAGTCGAAGATGAAGTCGGAGATGAAAGCTTAGTCTCAGGACCTCATGATATGCACTCGTATTTGTTTGGGCCTGCGCCTGCCGAGCACCCCCATTAAAGCACCGGGGGAGGAAACGCTTGAAAGCCACCGATTGCCTTTTGGTCTCCTGCAATCTGTCAATGACAGCATTACCAGCATGGCCGAACAGGCCATTCGGTACGACAGGGACTTCCAGAAGAAAGAAGAACTCTAAGATGTAGTCACTTTTAATATCTTCTCCCTTGTCAAGCTTTTTAAGCAGGTCGGAGAGATAGCTCGCAAGCGTCTCATCGACCTGGGGAATCATCCCATTTCCGCACTTCTTTAATCCCACTACATTGGAATAGATGCTAACTTTGGGACTTAGGAGGCGGGAATAAGGATTATTCCATGATCTGGACACCTCGCAGATCAGAAAAGAAAGGCAGCCCCCGGCAGTGGATCTGAACAGACAGTCAACATGACTACCTGTAGTCATCCTTACCAGGAGGTCAGGCTTGTGTACTCCAAGAAAATAAATCTGTGAGAAAATGTTATGTTTGCTTTCAGTCTGCCAGAGTCATGAACTCACAGTAACCCCTTATACACAAAGAAGTTCACTTATCAAACACGTTTCCTAAAGTCAAAGCTTTTAAACTTATTAATAGTACTTTTAACATTTTTACATATCTGAATATCTGATACCACTTCCTACTCACTCTTACCCCTTTACTGGAAAAAGGACATGTGCATGATAAAAGTCATTCTAAATTCAATTCAATTCAATTCAATTCATTTTTATTTGTATAGCGCTTTTAACAATGAACATTGTCTCAAAGCAGCTTTACACAGATAATGCGGTGATTAAAAATGAATATGTTCTTTATAAGTAAGTTTGTCCCTGATGAGCAAGCCGGTGGCGACTGTGGCAAGGAAAAACTCCCCGAGATGGCATAAGGAAGAAACCTTGAGAGGAACCAGACTCAAGAGGGAACCCATCCTCATCTGGGTTACACCGAATGTCCATTTGTAGCAGGTATACAATGTTGCGGGGTACAGTGATGATGATCAGAAGCGAACTGTATTCCTGAGTCAGTGTAGGAGACTGTTGACATCAACTTCAGTCAAATCCATCCTCAAAGCTCCCGTTCTACTCCTGAATTTCATGGAACCACCCAAGGCGTTGATGAGAAACCGTCCCCAGCTGCACAGAGTGGCCTCCAGTCGAAGAGAACACTATCCAGAGGCAGGCCTGGACGAAGTGGGGAGATCCACGGAGGGGAGAGGGGCAGGAACAGTGGTCACTGGAGCCTCAGGAGCATGTTTAACTCGACCGAGAGAGAGAGAGAGAGAGAGAGAGAGAGAGAGAGAGAGAGAGAGAG